>JBBPDA010043793.1:4113-14238 GCA_037974385.1 Arnoldichthys spilopterus
TGACTGCATTTCATTGGCTCTGGTCCTGTTTCCTGCACATTGACAACACTGAATCTAATCCTTTTGCCTCAGAGTTGCTGGGTTTTTCTCCAGTCACTATTTTAAAGATGTAAACATATGTATAGGATACATGAATGACCCCAGCGTCCTGACGATGTTTAAAAACAAATGTGTGTGTGTGTAAGCCTGAAGTGTGTATGTGCGGGGTGGCAACCTCCATCTGTCAATCACCCGTACGGGCCAGGCTCTGATAACTATGCTAATGCTCACGCTCGGTCCTGATTGGCCGGCTGGGCCATGGCCCAGGCTAATCCATTATAACTCTGACAGTAGTAATCCCCCCCCCCAAAACACCCCCCCAAACACCAGGTCCCGTGTGCTAAACGTTATTTGACCGTTCCTGTCACGTTCTGGCTGCCAAACGGCGGGCGAAGGTGATGGATGACCCACGGGTCTGCAGGCTCGTTCATCACACACACCTCTCTCGCTCTCGCGCCCTCGCTTGTTTGTGTGGCTCTGTTGAAAAAAAGGGGGAACGAAATGAGGGTCTGTGATTTCTTCCAGATTACTCCTTCATTAAGATGCAGCCTGGCTGGGCCTGATGAGGGACAGTGCGATCTTATCGGCGCCTTCATTAGCATTCGCACAGCGACGCGAGCTCAACTTCACAATAAGGCCGCGTGATGGTCGATCAGCCGAGAAAAAATGTAGCTTCTGTACTTTAGACCTGGAGCTACGAGGCTAACTCCGCTAACACTAGAAGTCGGGAGTCACGCAAACCCCCCAAAACATCTCAAGACCTGCTCAAACATCATCTAGCTCCACATTAGTGAAGTGAAAAGTGACTGTTTGTCATTGTGAACACACTCAAGCACCACAACAAAATGTGACCTCTGCATTTAACCCAACACATGTGCGGCAGTGGGCAGCTACCATCAGCGCCCGGGGAGCAGTGTAGTGGGACGTTACCTTACTCAAGGGAACCTCAGTAGTGCCCAGGGACTCGAACCTGCAACCTTCAGGTCTCAAAGGCAACGTCCTAACCACTAGGCCACCACTGCCCACGTTAAGGTGGAGCAGACGTGTGGGTGGGGTTTAGGACTCAGTATGACTTACTGTGAGCAAAAACATGAACGTAAACTTAGCGTGGAGCCGAATGTTTTCATCTTCAATTCCACCCACCCGTCACACGATACCACCAACACTGGGAGGGTGAAGTGCCAGCATGTGCATCCTCTGAGTGGTGTGAAGCTCCACCCACATCTTTTCCAACTAACGCCATTGGACAGCATTGCATGCTTGCAGGAGAACATTAGCCACCAATTCTGTTACATCAGCAAAAAGACATCTGTGACTGCTAGCATTGTGCTAAGGAATGGGGGAGAGGGAGGGCCATCCTTCCAATCCTTCCACAGAGTGGGCAAAGCCATTTGTGGTCTCTTGGATTCTCAGCAATGGATGGTTGCAGCACCACCACATATCATCACTGTCCAAGCAAAAACAAGCATCTTGGAGAACGTTCCTCACGTCTAGAGTAAGTTAATGGGGGAACATTTTATAACAAGTGATTTTGGAGCTTTTCTATTGGTCTGTTCTTCACGAAAGTTCCACATAATGTAATGTGCAGTTGCTGTGTTGGTGCAGAAAAAAACTTTTTTCGTTTATGTGTGTGTACTGTGATTACTTGAAAAGGCTAAACAGTACAGCTGGTTGCGCATGTGTGTAGCCTTATATCGATGTAGCTAAGCCGAGCTCTCCCATTGGTCAAGCCTTCAGGAGCTGGACTGAAGTGTCAGATTATTCAACATAATTAAAAACAGCCAATCACATTCTGGCACAAGTTTCATGAGGGAAGAGCATCACTTTGGACCTTGTGGGGGTTCAAGATACGTTACTGACTGTGAATACAAGCGGTAGCCTAGCCAGTGGACGTGTGTCAGCAGCCGCTCTATGCCAGGACTATTTACTGAAGGAGTCACTGTAGAAATGCAGCAGTTACAGACTTCACTCAGAACGTGGAGCCTTTTTCAGAGGTCCGTGTTTAATCTAGAACCAGCAAAGAATGTCCATGTGAAGTGCTGTTAGCTTAGCGCTAACATACTACTAAAATACCATAGGGACGCTAGCAGATTAGCATAATCGTAGAGTTGGGGAGGTTTTTCACATTTTCTGACAGTGGTTTGACATTTATGCCCCAAACTGAAGGCCACGCTTCATCACTGGGTTCCACGAACATCTCTGATGTCATAAATTGTTTTCTCAAGTTAAAACCAGCATGTGCTGAAACGACCAAGAGCAAAGATGAAAAGAGCAACGCACGGCTTACATGGAACATGGCGCTTGAACAGACGCTGGGTCTGTCATAGTGTGTCCATCGAGGACGTATGTCTACTATTGCTGATCGGGACAGTCACATTGTTGCAGAGATGGTCATCTATTGGTCATCTGTGTCCACAAGACTCCTCATCTGATGTAACGCATTGGGTCTGCATGGACATAAAGCTCTTAAAGCTGTTTTGACACTTATACGTATAACTTTCTTTAGTGTGAAGAAAATGCAGCGTGCGAGAAAATGTAATGTCTTAAAGCCATAATATGTCCAAAAACATTAAATCCCCCAGCCCTGCCCTCGACAAGCCCACCCACTGCCTTACTCCACATGGACCTGATCAGCTGAGACATGCTGGGTGTCTGGAGTTTGCTACTTTAGTTTTAGCACTGGAGCTATGAGGAGCTATGCCTAGCGCCTGTCACACACATGGGCTGTTTTCACAACGCGCACACTGTAACCACTGCAACGCTGTGAAGTTCTGCACATACCACTTCTCTGAACAGCCGAACTTTTTCAAGCAGAAAGAAAAAATGAAAGAAAGTAAGAAAATAGGAAAAAATTAATTTAAAAAAGACAAAAGAGAAGTTAAGGAATTAGGGAATGCATGGCAGAATAAAGTGAAAGAAAGAAAGAAAGAAAGAAAGAAAGAAAGAGAAAGAAATGAAGAAAAAGAGTAAAAGGAAGGGAAAGTGGATGCAGAAAGAATAAAAGAAAGAAAGAAAGAAAGAAAGAAAGAAAGAAAGAAAGAAAGAAAGATCAAATAAATTAAAAGAAAAGAAAAATTAAGGAATTAGGGAATGCATGCCAGAATAAAATGAAAGAAAGAAAGAAAGAAAGAAAGAAAGAAAGAGACTAAAAGGATGGGAGGATGCGTGAAGAAAGAAAGGAAGAAAAGAAAGAAAGAAAGAGTATAAAAGAAAGGAAAGGTGTGTGAAGACAGAAAGAAAGAAAGAAAGAAAGAAAGAAAGAAAGAGTATAAAAGAAAGGGAAGGTGTGTGAAGACAGAAAGAAAGAAAGAAAGACAGAAAGAAAGAAAGAAAGAAAGAAAGAAAAACACCGTCCCACTACACTGCTCCCTGGGGGCTGTTGGTAGCTGCCCGCTGCTCCACGTGTGATGGATTAAATGCAGAGGTCACATTTTGCTATGGTGCACTTTGTGTGTGAACCTCAACTGTTTTTTCCTTATTCTGAGATTATATTTCTACTTTTGGTTGTTTTTCTCTTGGCTGTGGCTCCTATTTCATCTTTAACTCTAATTTTAAATCATGTGTAAACGCTCTGTTATAAATAAAGGCTAATTAATCAATAAAGCATTACTGAGCGCCAAGCGTAGAACAGAGGGCAGCTGTCAAACCGGGGACTGGACCCAGGACCTTCTTGCTGTGAGGCGACTGTGCTAACCACTGCACCACCACGCTGTCCCCACATCGGTTGTTGATGCCCATATAGCTGGAAACGGTTCCAAGACCACCTCTGTAGAGTCTGGACTCCACCAATCAAATGAGTGTAAAGCTGCTTGACTCAGCGCGGCTTGTCGTGACCGTATAAAAGTGAGGAGAATTTGGTTTTCCATGTTATCGGCCCAGTGATGCCCCAGCGTGGGACTCTGGCTTCACTAGCTTGGTTGGAAAAGTTGTAGTTTGGCCGTTTCTGAGCATAGGTGCTTTTTTCATGAAAGCCCGACTGTAATTTAAACATGCTGTTGGCCGTTTTGACCCTTTGTGCAGGATGTGTAACCTCGGGTTCTGCCGGGGAGTCTGACCGCAGGAGTGTTTGAAACTGTGGTCGTATTTGTCTTACACTCCAAATAATCTCTCCGTTCTACATCATGGATTCAACCTTTGACCGGCAGTTCATCATTTCGTCCGAGCGGATATATGATCTCTAATTTGTCAGCACATGGCTAATCTACCCCGCTCCACATGTGTTAGCAATTAGGCCGTGGAGCGGCCGCTCGTACAAACACACCGTGATAGATTGCACCCCAAAGTAAAGGCTAATCTGCTGCAAACGTCTCTCAGAGTCCACCAGCAGCACAGCAACGAGGCGCTAGAGCGCTTTTCTCCTTTAAATTAAAGGAATAGTTTGGCGAGAAATCTAAACGTCCAGGGTGCTCCGCTCACTCCCACGTGGCTGATCGGCCGAGATGTGACCGGAGTCCAAATCTTGCTTCTTTAGGTAGAACTGGAGCTACGAGGCTTACACCATGCGTCAATAGTCACCCAAATCTTTTCGTCACCGAAACGTCTCTCGAGCAGCTCAAACCACATCCAGCTCATCCGTAAAGTCGAGCAGACTTGTTGGTGTGGTGTAGGACTCAATATGACTTACGATGGTTAGTAAACATGAACTAAACTTCAGCTGTTTCAGACAAACATGGGGACTGCTGTTCACAAAGCAGGACTGTTCTTCCTCCGTATTTATGACATCACAAAAACTGATCCCGGATGATCGATCCCGCTTCTGAGGCAGATAACAGACCCTGTTGTGTTAAAAAGCCGTTAGGCTACACAAGCTCAAGTTTATAGCACACAGTAAGTCAGACTGTGTCCTAAACCTCAACCACAAGTCTGATCCGCCCTAAGAGATTTGGGTGATTGTTGATTTCCATGGGTAAAGCAAGACTAGCAAAGTCTTTTTGCTAGTTTCACACACACGTTTTTTTTTTAATAAACAGATGATGTTTGCGTGTGTTTCCTGGTCATTGGGGTGGTGCTGTTTAAATGAGGCGAGGCAGGGCGGCGCATTGTCATTGCTATGTTCAGTCAGTGTAATGACATTGCGCTTTTGACCCAAAAACGGCACCTAAAGTGGGCGGGGCATTATTAAACCGTATGTAAGCGGCGACGCTCGTTACAGACACAGGTTCACGCTGGAAGTGCACTAACGACACTGAAAGGCTCCGGTGGAACAGAGCTGCTCCTGTAAATGATGCGCTCCCACGCTTTCACCTCGTGCACGAGCTTCTGCTTCCTTCCCCACCATTATAATCCACACGATGGGCCGTTCTGATTGGTTTATTGCATGTTACGCATAAAAACACACCTCTGAATAATTACGAGAGTTAGGATAAACTTCTTGCTTTGATGCAAAGTCTAATTTTTACACCATTTGAGTAGTAAAATGGTTCTGGACACGCCCATCATTTTTTTGTCCTGCCTTGCATCTTAGGCTTTGTGTTAGATCGTCAACATAGAGCCCAAACATGTCTCAGCTGACTGACCACATCTGGGGCCAGTGGATGTTTGATTTTTCACCAGAATGTTCTTTTAATATGAGTGCTGCTCCAAAACCAGGTACAGCAGTCATAATTCGTCCTGTAAGCAGCAGGCCAATCGCAGGGTCCTCCTACAGTCAGTGGGACTCTCCATTTCGTCCAGAAACCGCCTGAAACCGCCTGAAGTGACAGGGAATCGACGCCAGTGTCAGTAAGTAAATGGTCAGTATTGGTCATGCGGACAGTTGCTAAGCGCGGAGTGTGATTCTGTCAGGACGGAGGGATGAAAGAGGAGACAATAATGTTGTCAGGTGAAAAAGCTGGACCGACATGTGTCACTTTAATTCCGGCGAAAGTGCCCAAAGCTGGAGCTCCAGCGTCCACTGCGGATCATCCTCCAACTGATTTTAACGCGAGTGAAAATCTCGGAAAACACACAGCTGGGGACACACGGCCACGCCGGATCTGGGTGTGCGAGCGTTTGTTGGGGCGGGGGAGGGGGCTGAGGTCAGAGGTCAGCGTGAGGTCAGAAGCGATTTGTCCACTTGGTGCTGATCGGGAGTTCAGTTTCAACGTCGTTATTCTGATCTTTCTCGCGGCTTTTAAAGTGAAAGCTCAGCGGAGAAATGGGACACGTCTGGCGTCTGCACTTTGCTTCTTTACAGCGACGAGGCTAATGTTGCTAACAAGTCACGGAGGCCTGTACCCCACCGATTTAGCATCGTGGTCCAAAAAACATGGACCAGAATTCGGGCTGCAGCTCTTTTTAGTGGCCTGTTTCAACAGATCTGAGCTATTGCTTGAAGGGTCAGCGCAGCGACACCGGGGGCGGCTCCAGGGCCCGAAGGCAGAGCAGGTTTATTGCTTTACAGAAGTGGAATTTACTTTACGTTTACAACTGCGTTGGTGTTTTGTCAATAAACTTGCTAAAGCAAGTGAACAAAATATGTAAAAATGGGGGAAAAAACAGCAGTTCTGCCACTGACCCCTCTCTTAACTCTGACCTTTGACCTCTGGGCACACTTACAGCTGTAAATAAAGGCGGGAGACGGGCCATTGTGACACAATCGCTCCTCCTCACTCGCTCCCTCGCACATAATGTGCACCGTGATTGCAGATTTATGGGCATAACAATCAGGGGGGGAAATGAAGTGAAAGTGACTCTTTGTCATTGTGAACACACCCAAGCACCACAACGAAATGTGACCTCTGCATGTAACCCATCACACGTGCACACGTGGAGCAGCGGGCAGCTACCAACAGCACCCGGGGAGCAGTGTAGCGGAACGGAACCTTACTCAAGGGAACCTCAGTGGTGCCCAGGGACTCGAACCTGCGACCTTCAGGTCCCTATTTCTATTAACACATTTATCTGTAAAAAAAAATATTTGAATCCCCCATTTCCAATATGGGATTTGGAATTTCAGAGTTTCTCTTGTGTTTCCCTTCTGCTGTAACGCCGGCGTGGGCACACGTCTCCGATGAGAAGATCAGCTCCACCTGAGGATCGTCCGACCAGGCATTTGAGTGAAAGGGAGGAGGCCAGAACACAGGCTGACCTTTCTGTTCAGAGGCCTTTAACGTGGGCTGTGTCCCAAATCTGCTTCAGTTTACACAGGGAACTAGAGATAGTTCCCAATCTGGGAGAGTTCCGCTACATTTCACCGAGCACAGCTGCACACGGCTGCACGCTGCACACTCTTCCACACCTTTCTGCTCGTTGGTTACAGACTTACAGCAACAAACAAGCACAGGTTTGCTGTGGGCTCTGATGTTTTACGCTGTGGGCGTAAAACGCTGTTGCTCATCTTCTCTGCATGCTTTAAAGTCTTCACTGGCTTCCAGAGCTGTTCTGCCGCCATATACACCGACCAGCCATAACATTAACACCACCTACCTCTGACTGTGCTGCACTGTGTGTTCTGACCCCTTTCCATCAGAGTCGGCATCACTTTCTACACCACAGTAGCTCTTCTGTGGGATCAGACCAGACAGGCTAGCCTTCACTCCCCACATGCATCAGTGGGCCTCGAGTGCCCATGACCCTGAGATTCACCAGTCGTCCTACCCTGGATCACTTTTGGTGGGCACTAACTACTGCAGAGCTGCCGTTTTGGAAACGTCGTCTAGAACATCACAATAAAGCCCTTGTCAAAGTGGCTCAGATCCTTAGGTCTTCCAGCACATCGACTTCAAGGACTGACTGTTCACGTGCTGCCACCCTCCTGACAGGTGCCAGCGTAATGAAATAACTAGAGAGTCAATGTTATTCACTTCACCCGTCAGTGGTGTTAATGTTATGGCTGAATGTATCTTCATCATCCTTGCAGCCTTCATGGACTGAACGTTCTCTAGAGTTGCTCCTAGTGCCTGGAACTCTCTCAGCAGTGCAACTGCCCGAGTCTCCCTCCACATTCACATTCAGTCTTACAACATATCTGTCTTCTCTTGCCTAAAGCCTTCTTCAGCCTTGAATCAGTCGCTCATATTCTTCCCATGATCCCTTTACTGTAGCCTGTCTTACTGTGCCCTCCCATCGTCTGTCTGATGCTGTGTGTACTGTTACATGTATCATTTTCTTCCTGAAAAGCACTGCACATGTTTTCATGTTATAATAATAATAATAATAATAATTATTATTATTATTAATAAAATATAATTTATAATTATTACTTTTCAGTTGTTTTTTATAAAAATAGTACTTATATAATTAATAATATAACTGAAGATTAATAATTGGAGATTAACAATTAAAAGTTTGAAATTACTACTACTATTATTATTATTATTATTATTATTATTATTATTATATTATTTACAATAATAATAATTTTAATTTTGTTATAAATTTTTCATTATTAATATAATCCATTATTTATAGCTATTATTATTATTATTACTTATTTATTGTTATTATTATTATTATTATTATTATTATTACTTATTTATTGTTATTATTATTATTATTATTATTATTATTATTATTATTATTATTATTATTATTATTATTATTATTATCATTATTATTATTATTATTATTATTATTATTGAAATTGAAGTGGACCACTTGGGAAATTTCACTTTTGGGGGCGTGGCCATGAAAACAGCAAGTCTGGTTGTAGCCAGTTGACAAGCTGGATTTCTTTTGTCATGGCCAACATACCACAGCACACAGTGCACCACAACCAAAAGTGACCTCTCCATCTAACCAATCAGTGTAGGAGCAGTGGGCAGCTGATGTGGGCAGTGCTTGGGGAACGGTACCTTTTTGGGATTTGGACCTTCAACACTCCCTAGGCAGTGGTGGCCTTGGGGTGGGGACGCTGCCTTTGAGACCTGAAGGTCGCAGGTTCGAGTCCCTGGGCACCACTGAGGTTCCCTTGAGTAAGGTACCGTCCCGCTACACTGCTCCACTGTTGGTAGCTGCCTGCTGCTCCACGTGTGATGGGTTAAATGCAGAGGTCACATTTCGTTGGTCAAAAGTTAGAGTTTGTACATGATGACCTACAGGGCACGGTTTGCACCATATACACATACAGACATATGCGTATATTCTATATATACAGCGATGTCCGAGGAAGTACACCAGGTCTTTGCCCTTTTCCTAGCCCTTGTGCGGCTATTGAGCTAGCAGGCCGGACTGTTTATCGCTCTGACCAGCCCATTAGCTCGTTAGCGGCATCAGGATGTTAACATTTAGCCAGGTTTCAGTGAAACACGAACGCAGCTGTTCATCTTGTGCAAAGAAATCCTCAGTCTCAGCTTGTTGGTCTTGTTGACTAAGGACTGGGTGTTGACCACAAACAGCTGGCTTGACTAGTCCTTTAGCCTAGCATGGACGCTAGGCTCTCTTGGCCCACTTCTGCTTCCTCTCAGGCCTTCCCGCATGCTGCCCATCCCTGAAAACGTATTATATCTTATCTTATGGTATCTTATAGAGTACAACTGATGTAAATTAATGTATAAAATAAGCTCCGCCCACACAGATTTCAATCACATTCATGTTTACATGCTACATGTAGCCTTTAGCCTCCGCCATCTTGGCTATTTATTTATTTATTGCTACTCTGGCCTTTGTCACAAAACAAACTCCATTCATTCATTCATTTTCTGAGCCATTTCCTAACCAGGAGAAGGGGGTGAAGGGGGTGCTGGAGCCTATCCCAGCAAGCCAACACCCTGAACAGGCCGCTAGTCCATAGCACCATGACAGGAGCCACTGTAACCAGATAATTCATACTACTCACATCACATGCTAGTCATTCCCTGATCAGTGTGTGTGTGTGTGAGAGAGAGAGAGACACACACACACACATATGACCACCACCCAAAACCATCACACACTCCTCATACCCTGCATTCACACACTCATCACTATGGTTACATTAGGATTGTTCTCTCAGGCTAAATTCTTAAAAGATCTGACCCTCAGGAAAGCTGTTCAACTGACCATTATCATCTCTGTCACATCCCAAATGTTTTCGCTTTATTACATCTGCTATTTCTCTTATTTATTATCATTATTATCTCCGTTATTTCTCTTATTTATTATCATTATTATCTCCGTTATTTCTCT
>JBBPDA010043815.1:0-14238 GCA_037974385.1 Arnoldichthys spilopterus
GGTTAAATGCAGAGGTTGCATTTTGTTGTGCTGCTTGAGTGTGTTCACAATGACAAATAGTCACTTTCACTTCACTTATAATGGAGGTTAATGACAAATGTTCTTTTTAAATGTAATTTAGTGTTCTTTTGCTACGTTCACCATGAAATTCCCATATAATGTATTTAATATATAAAGTCAGTGTTTTCTGTCAAAATGTAAGAAGAAAATGACAAAAGTGGAACGGCAGTAAAATCACAGTGTTTTGTGACGTTTTGAACTAATTTTGTAATTTTGAAAGGGTATTTCACCCATGTTTCGCCAATGAATTCAGCCAATGTGCTTCATTGGTCAATGATTTCAACCTAAAGTGTCGAATGAATGTTTTTTGAACCGAAAGCGTCCATTTCTGAAGACACATTTCACATCACAGTTTCAAAAACTCTTGGTTCCCGTCAAGGTTCCACTACCTGTAAACCTGTAACATTTTAACAATCTAATTATACAGAACTTTTGGAAAGTCTGAAGAATTCCCCTTTACGTGAACCCTCTTTGAATTACAGTAATGCTATAAACTTAGATTGGGTAGAAGTAGCTCATGCTAACTGGCCTCCCCTTCCATTCATTTTACTTAGCGTTTTGAAGGGGGCGTTTTTTTTCAACTGCCAGAAAATTCAAGCCATTCTGTTCGCATCAAACGACTACTCAGAGCGATTATCCATAATTGTATCAGACACACACATCTCATTTTCCAAGTAAAATGACCCATCGTGTGTTAAACTGGCTTAGATTCCATTGATCACAAGCCAGGACATTTTGACCTATTGTCTAATATGCTATTGGTTCTCCACAAGCTGCCAGAGTTGCTCCAACTCACCAAGGCATGGACCCCAAGCAGCAGATGCTTAACGTCCAGGGGGGAGGCACCACAGGTCAGTCTTGTTCCAGCATAGTTCACAGATGTCAGATTGAGGTCTGGGGAATCTGGAGGCCGGGGTAACACTTTTGAACTCTTTGTCCTGTTCCAGAACAGTATTACTTCTGTCAGGGAGCGTTATCCTGCTGAAGGTGGCCCCTGCCATGAGGAAACACTGTTGTGAAGGTAATGAAGGTCTGTACTTGGTCTACAACAATGTAGGTAGGTGACACGTGAAATTGATGTCCACGTGAATGCAGGACCTAAGGTTCTGCAGCAGGACATTGCCCAGAACATCACTCTACATCTGCCACCCTGCCTGCTTCCCATAAGTGCCACGCCATCACGCCCCCCAGTTAAGCGATACACATGTGAAGTGAAAGTGACTATTTGTCATTGTGAACATCTGGCCTTCCAAGTGATAAAGGAGAAAACAAGACATCAGGCCAGACGACCTGAGTTTTGACGATCTAGAGACGCTGGAGGAGCTTTGGTGGCTGTTCTCAAACGTTTGAACAGTACCCACCACATGCTCGACCGCCCCAGCATCTTCCCACGCACGTCGCCGTCTATTCTGGTGTCAGTGAGCAAGCAGTGGAAACTCAAGCTTTAGTTTTCCGCTGATTAACTGAACGAAGCACCTGGAGACTTGACTGTGCACAGCTCAGTACAATACAACAGTCAGATCTTCCCACCACTGGCGTTTAGAAGACCAGAATTATGCACATCTGGACCGTCCATGTCTGTAAACATGTCCTAATAGTTTATGTAGGTTCAGGCTTATTAACAAGTAAAGGAAACTTCCGGAACAAAATCGTAGTGTGAAAACCGTGGTCCTTCTCAAGTATCTTCAAACGTGCCCACAGTTCCTCCACTGGATTGTCCAGTCAGAACTTAGTCTCTGAAAACGGATATGTTAATGGAATGTTCTGGCAAAAAATCCGCCAATGAGTTGCTTCCTTAGTCTTAACAGTGAACAGTATGGGAAGCTTATATCCAACTATGGTGGTGCTGGCAGTAGTGAAAGTGACCATTTGTCATTGTGAACACACTCAAGCACCACAACGAAATGTGACCTCTGCATTTAACCCATCGGAGATTAGTGGGCAGTGGAGGCCTGAAGGTTGCAGGTTCAAGTCCTTGGCTGGGCACCACTTGTTAAGGTTCCCTTGATCAAGCAGCTGGCAGCTATCAACAGCACCAGGGGAGCAGTGTAACGGGACAGTACCTTGCTCAAGGGAACCTCAGTGGTGCCCAAGCCAGGACTTGAACCTGCAACCTTCAGGTCTGAAGGGCAATGTCCTAACCACTAGGCCTCCATGGTGCTTGAGTGTGTTCACAATGACAAATGGTCCCTTTCACTCCTGTCTACCATAGTTGGATACAACTTTCCCCGACTGTTTGTTCTTTTAGCCTTGCAGTTCCAGTGAAAAACTTAAGACTAAGGAAGCAACTCATTGGCGGATTTTTTGCCAGAATATTCCATTAGCATATCCGTTTTCAGAGGCTGAGTTCTGACTGGACAATCCAGTGGAGGAACCTGCAACCTTCAGGTCTGAAGGGCAATCTCTGATAGGCCTAATTCTCTAGTTTTTGATGCTTTTACATGGTTAACTACAGAACAAATTTGGGGGTTAAGATGGATGTACTGTTTGTTGCTGTGTTATAGGTGGCCGTCGTTCTTTGCTAAGTCGTTCCTTTAACGACAGTCGTCTAATAAGTGCAGTGTTAAAAAGCTCCTAACCCTACAGAGCTTCTAGGTTGTGTAATATGTCAGAGAGTATCGCACCACTGTTACTTTTTTTGTGAATTTGTTTTCAGATTCTGAGTCACACCTCATGCCTGGATGAGTTCATTTGCATCCTCCTCAGGCACTATCACTGCCCAGTGATGTTCCCCCTCGCTCATACAGTAGAGGGAGGTCCATATTAGTGCCTCTCGCATGCCAGAGGTAGCATCAGAAACCTTCCCTTTGCCTTGGGTCAAGCTTTGTTGGATGAAAAGTCTGGCATCATGCATCACGTGTTGTTGTGCTGTTCCCTGTTGGCCTTGGGAAAGCTCTCAGGTAAGACTGAGCTTAATTCTAATTTTTTTCCGAACTCCGCAGAGCCGTAGGTTCTTGCCGGATCACTCTTGTACATCTTTTCTTGTCACCTGAGCAGCTTCTGCGTTTCTGAACCGAGCTACTAACTGAAAGGTCGAAGGCTCATTATTTTCATTCGTTTTCTTTCGGTCGTTCATTGTTGTCTCCTCCGGTCTTTAGAACTCGTGAAGGGCAGATGTGTTTTGCATAGGTTGGATGCACACCAGCCTAGTGCTCAGTGTTGTGCTTCCTCTCCATCTGTGCACAAAAGAGGAAGTCGCAAGAGCTTCAAAACATACATGTGCACTTGCAGATCTTTAAACCATGGCACAATCCATGAACGCCTGCAGGACCAGCTAAAAGTTTGGAGAGTTTGGAAAAAATTATGAAAATCTTGGACTCGATATATGGAATATTTCTCAGTTTGACAGTTTCAAGGTTATTCAGGTTATTTCTGGATGAGAAACCTTTTGATCTTATGTTGATGGATCATTTTTTGTTGTTTCAGGAAACAATGTTACTGGATACTGGATTAAAGTAAAAAAAATGATGATAATACATTTATAAATGTAATGTAGCTTTAAAAGAGATAAAAAATAATAATAATAATAATAATAAAATTATATGCAAAAATCGTGCAAACAAGCAGCAGTAATGTGGTAAAAATAAATAAAGAATAAATGAACATAAAACAGCCAAATTACTGAGTCAAAGACGTGTTGTAACGATGCTTTAAATCTGCAAAATGCAAAAACATTCGTCCCGTTTTCCTCACTAACGGCTTAACCTGTGTGGCAAGATTTTGTGAATTGTTTCTCTTTTAGCATCGATCCAAACAAAAAAAACCTGTTTATTCTTTGTACTTTTACAATTATAGATCTGCTCATCCAGTTCCTCACATGGGCAGTGCAGTTGGTCAGAGCACGTTGGGCAGTGGTGTTATCTGGCTTGACAGGTATATAGAGCAGGGTGTATTACTAAAGAAAGTGACATGACGCCATATTTGTTACTAATGTGACAAGAGAACAGAATGGGCCCAAAAAACGGCGCCTGTGGAAAAGACATGGTCAACAGAAGAAGAAGAAACTCGCTTAAGGAAGTATCAGTATGAGTAATCTCGCAGTCGTCCAAATATGAGAAACATAGCGCCTATGGAGCAGAATTCACAGGGATTCACTAGAAATCTATATGTTTGGCATTGTGACCCAAACACATTTGTTGAAATTTGGTTCTAAGGCCAATGAAAACGATGATGCCCACGTCTGAAACCTGCTCCACCTTCAGAAAAGTTTCCCAGGGGGCTTTTGGTAAAATGTCTTGGGAAAATGCCAAGAGTGGGTAAAGCTTGATGTGGGGGCCAGAGACGAAGCTGAGACAGAAGATTAGTTTGGATCTTGCTCTCTGCGTAATTCCACACCGTTTCTTCCAAAGTTAACATGTTTGCGTCGCTTCCTCTCAGGAGCCTCCACTGTGAGAAGAAGAATATTTACCCCATGATTTTGGGTTCTCACGTGATTACAGTCCTCAGTTGAATGTTTCCTTTCCTCTCTCTCTCTTTCTATCTCTCTCTCTCTCTCTATCTACGCAGCCTCTGAGGCACATTTCCGTGTCCTGCAGAAGCCTCGGTTTTATGGCGTCAAAACAGGACAGAGGGTGAACATCATTTGCTTTACTTCTGACAAGGAAATAAATCTGAATGAGACAGCGTGGTTCAAGGCCAAGGTGCATGGCGATGACAAGGTCTTCTATAAAAACAGCAAAAATTCAAAATTGGAAATCTCCAAAGTGGAAGCGACGGACAGTGGTATTTATTACTGCAAGGTGGGGGAAAACGAAGGACCCGGAACAGAGCTGCAGGTGTTAAGTAAGTGTGTTTGTTAAAAAGACCCCATTAGTTAAGGCCTTCAGTTCAGAAGAGCCATGGCCTTCACCTAAGGATGGTCAGCAGGAAAATACTGATGAATGATGTCACGATGTTTAGTGTTTCTGAGGTTCAAGACGCACCAGCAGAACAGTAATGCAACGTTTAAAGAGGCTATGACAAACTAGGAGGAAAAAAACAGATATTTGCTTAATGGGGTGATGAGATCCAATCAGCTACCTGTTTATATACAGTTTATGCTGTTTTTATACACTGGTAAATATGTCTTTTTGTAATCCATGCACTTAGTCAGAGTTCTAAAAGTACTATACACAAGTACTATACAAGAAAATACACCACAAGCACTTTCCCCTTGTCTTCAACAGGGCGCAGCAATTCTAAATCAGCTGAATGGAGGAGCAACATGAAGGATTTCATCATCTTCCTCCAGGGTTTTCTCCTCGTCTTGTGTATAATTTATCCCATGGTTTGGTACTACAGACTGGTAAGGGTCACACTTAGCGACATATACTCAAAGATTCTCGGTCAGGTTTGTGATAATTGATGTATTAATATAATGAAACCTAAACGTAGGAGGACAATATCTCAAAGTGAGGGATCTCAGTGCTAGAGGAGGGACGTTGACGCGACATATGTCAGTGTAAGAAAAGGTATCTCAAAGAAAGAGGACATCTGGGTATCTCAAAATGGTAGAAGGTGTCTCAAAATTCAGTTCTTCACATATTCTTATTCAATAACAGATTATTAACATTATGTGAGGTGTTTTAAAAGTTTTAATTTGGAATTTTAAAGTAAACAAATATGAGGTTTATTGTTATTAATGGAGTGCAAAAATGTTGAAGCTCGCTATCTCAAAACCACTCGAAATACAGATAGAACCTTATAATTTCAAGAGGACAACATCTCAAAGTTAGAGAATAGTATCTCAACATGATAGACAGTGATCAATGGTATCTCAGAGTGAGGAAAGGTATCTCAAAGTGAAGGAAGTCACCTCAAAGTAAGAGAATATACAGTATCTCAACATGATAGACAGTGATCAATGGTATCTCAGAGTGAGGAAAGGTATCTCAGAGTGAAGGAAGTCACCTCAAAGTAAGAGAATATACAGTATCTCAACATGATAGACAGTGATCAATGGTATCTCAGAGTTAGAAAATGTATCTCGTAGCTCCACCTTGCTGGTGTACGGTGTACGAGACTGTAGCCCATCTGTTGTGTGTTTTCCATCCCCTGCCCCCTAAAGGACATGGTTCTCCACGTATCCTGAATGTGGGCGATCGGCCAGGACATGCTCAAGTGTCTTTACTTCAGAACTGCGTCCGCGAGGCTAACGTTGCTAACAAACACTAGGATTCAATAGTCACCCGAGTAGCCATCGAAAACACCAGCAGAACTTTCAGCCTGCTTAAGACTGCATCCAGCTCTTCATGAAGACATGTGGGGAGGATGTTCTGCTGATGCTGATGTTCTTGTGGGGTTTTTTGGAGAAAAAACTCTTTGGGCTTTTTCGGTGACTATTACGTTCTAGTGTTTTTTAGAGCAGTTCTAAACTAACGAAGCAACACGTGCACTCCAGACACGTTTTGTACGATCAGCTGCTCGTGGGATGAGTGGAACGTTGTGTATGTTTGATTTTTTTTTGCCAAACACTTCCTTTAATCGCTGGTGCGTTTTCTGAGCCCAGAGCTGTCGACCGGACGCTCGGTGGCCCGAGCTCCGCCCCAGTGGCCCGAGCTCCGCCCCAGTGGCCCGACAGGCACTTACCTGCAGCCACATTGGTTTAATATGATAGAAAACGTTTGAAGACCCCCCCTCCCAGCCTGCCCAGCGGGTGAGACCCTCCGTCTGCACGCCAGTTAACAGATCTGCTCTCTTTCAGGAGAAAAAGGAGGAGGCCGTGTACGAAGAGCCCGAAATTGACCACACGTACGAGGTGAGTTGATGAGCGACTGAACTGCTGCACAGCTGGTGTGAATGTAGTGAGATGTAACAGAACCAATGGTGTGTGATTGTGTGTGTGTGTGTGTGTGTGTGTGTGTGTGTGTGTGTGTGTGTGTGTTCTGGTTGCTCGACCTTAAGCGGCGATGAGCCGTGCTGCTCAGGAAGAGGAAGTGTTTAGAAAAAGAAGAAGTGCAGAACGTGTGGCCGTGTTATGATGTCTGTCTCTCTATCGCTCTTTTACTTTCACTCCATCCAGACATCATGGTAATGATGCTCTCTCTCTCTCTCTCTCTCTCTCTCTCTTCCTCCCTTTCCGTTCATCCTTTCTCTCCTCATCCTCCCTCCCTCCCTCTCTCTCCCTCTCCTTCTCTCTCTCTCTCTCTCTCTCCCTCCCTTTCCTTTCATCCCTCCTCCCCTCTTCCTCCCTCTCTCTTTCACTTTCCCTCTCATCTTCCCTCTTCCTACCTCTCTCTTTCTCTCCCTCCCTTTCCCTTAATCCCTACTCTCCTCTTCCTCCCTCTCTCCCTCTCTCCCTCTTTCTTTCTCTTTCCCTCTCTCCCTCCCTCGTCCTCTCTCTTCCTCCTTCTCTCCCTCTGTTTCTCTCTCCTTCCTTCTCTCTCTCGATCTCTTCTCCCTCTCTTTTCTCTCCCCTCTACTTTCCCTCCCTCCCTCAATCCACCCCCCCTCTCTCTCCCTCTCTCTTCCTACCTCTCTCCCTCCCTTTCCCTTCATCTCTCCTTTCCTCTTCCTCCCTCTCTCCCTCTCTCTTTCCCTTTCCCTCTCTCCCTCCCTCGTCCTCTCTCCCTCTCTCTTTCTCTTTCCCTCTCTCCCTCCCTCGTCCTCTCTCTCTCTCTCCCTCCACTCCTCCCTCTCTCCCTCCCTCGTCCTCTCTCCACTCCCCTCTCTCTCTCCCCCTCTCTCCCTCTCTCCCTCTCTCCCTCTCTCTTTCCCTCTCTCCCTCCACTCCTCCCTCTCTCTCTCCCTCTCTCCCTCTCCCCCCCTCTCTCTCTCCCCCTCTCTCCCTCTCTCTTTCTCTTTCCCTCTCCCCCCCTCTCTCTCTCCCCCTCTCTCTCTCAGGGTTTGGAGATTGAGCACTGCGGTGGGGATCTGTATGAGGACATTCATCACTTCTCTCAGGCGTCTCAGGGCCCAGAGGCAGCGTGGGAAGTTGGGTCTCTGGAGCTCGAGTGTCCTGAGGAAGAATGACGACGTGTCCGTGTGAATATAAAGGAGCGAGGAGCCGAACTGAGCTGAGTGTGTACATCATTTTCACAGAGGGCAGAGCTCACACACGGAATACGGTGCGTAACCTGGGCGACGACACATGGGCGGAATAAATTCATGTGGAAATGATGTACATCACTGGATGTTGGGGCAGCAGTGGAAGGTGTCATACAATAATAATAATAATAATAATAATAATAATAATAATAATAATATTCATAATTATAATATCCCAGACCGACACAAAGCCACAGATCTCAGTGGGATCTACAGGAGACCGAAGAACGTCCCGAAAACCTAGTTTTTGTATAACGAACGATAAATATCAACATGAACATTTCTGCCACTATCAGCCATAACATTAACACCACCTCCCCAATACTGAGTGTGTCCCTCCTGCTGCTGGACTGTGCTGCACTGTGTGTTCTGACCCCTTTCTATCAGAGTCAGCGTCACGTTCTACACCACAGCAGCTCTTCTGTGGGACCAGACCAGAGCCTGCGCTCCCCACGTGCATCAGTGAGCCTTGGGTGCCCATGACCCCAGTTGTCCTTCCTTGGATCACTGTTGGTAGGTATGAACTTCTGCACACCTGGAACCCACCAGACCTGCTGTTCTGGAGTCACTCGTCAAAGTGGCTCAGATCCTTACGCTCCTGCTTCCAGCACGTCACCTTCAAGAGCTGACTGTTCACTTGCTGCCTAACACATCCCCACTCCCCCAGGCCGATGCCACTGTAGGAACTAGAGAGTCAACGTTCCTTACTTCACCCGTCAGTGGTGTTAATGTTATGGCTGATCGGTGTGTGACTGGTACTCCTGGAGAGCCCCCTGTTCTGCCCATTCTGTTGTTTATACACCCACTTCTGCTGGAGAACCACTGGGCAATGAGCCGATTATCGGGGGTCGGGGGGTGTCGGCAGCAAGGAAAA
This sequence comes from Arnoldichthys spilopterus, assembly GCA_037974385.1. Taxonomy (NCBI): domain Eukaryota; kingdom Metazoa; phylum Chordata; class Actinopteri; order Characiformes; family Lepidarchidae; genus Arnoldichthys; species Arnoldichthys spilopterus. The sequence goes on from JBBPDA010043815.1 coordinate 8,960, forward strand.
CACTAAAATGTGCAGGGCAGGTGGTTCTCCGGGTTCTCCGGCTTGGACGCCGGTGATTTAAGACATTAACCGAGATTAAGGAGAAGAACCGTCATCAGTGATAAACCAGCAGACAGACGACGACTGTCAGCGCCTCATGCTTGGTTTAATGGGTTTGTGGTCTGGAGATGATCTTAGATCACGTGGTCACGTGACAGAAGATTCCGAATTTAGCTCATTAAACACACACACACACACATTTGTGATTTTACTGTATTTTATGACTCATGTGCTCGTGTTTTTGCCTAATTGCTTTACTGTTGGTTTTTTTTGGGGGGAGGGGGGCGGGGTTTGCTGTGTTGTTGCTTGAGCTCGGCTTGTTGAAACTGTTCATTTCTGAAGGTGCTACCAGAGTCGACCAGAATAAAGGCATGTGGTCATCAGCTGCTTGCTCCTTCACTTCAATGTCTTTCGCCATTAACAGGTGTTTTTCCGAGCAGATCGCCACCATGTGGTCGCTTTAAAACATTACACTGAGCTCTGAGCTCAGCAGCACTGTAGCCCATCATGGCGCCGTCACTGCTGTGCAGGACATGGGCCTCGTTTCAAAAAAACATCTAACAGGGTGGGTGTTTCTAATAAAGTGGCCAGCGAGACGAGGAACAGGGTGGTGTTTCTAATAAAGTGGCCAGCGAGACGAGGAACAGGGTGGTGTTTCTAATAAAGTGGCCAGCGAGGCTGTGTTTCTGACCAATTGGGTGATGAGTTTAATTCAAGAGTTTTACAAATTAAAATCACAATCAGTGAGATTTACTGAAATGTAACAGACACATGAACACGACGTCTCAGACTGAGTTAAGGGCAATAACGCATTAGAAATATGTGACACAGGCAGCGTTAGCAAATCTCTTCAAAATGTTCACATTATCCTGCAGCCGATAGATAGAGAGACAGACAGACAGATAGATAGATGGATAGATAGACAGACGGACGGACGGACGGACGGACGGACGGATGGACAGATAGACAGACAGACAGATAGACGGATGGATGGATAGATAGATAGATAGATAGATAGATAGACAGACAGATAGACAGACAGACAGACAGATAGATAGACATAGAGACAGACAGACAGATAGATAGATAGACAGACAGACAGATAGATAGACATAGAGACAGACAGACAGACAGATAGATAGATAGACAGACAGATTGATAGACAGAGAGACAGACAGACAGATAGATAGACATAGAGACAGACAGACAGATAGATAGACAGACAGACAGATAGATAGACATAGAGACAGACAGACAGATAGATAGATAGATAGACAGAGAGACAGACAGACAGACAGATAGACAGACAGATAGATAGATAGACAAACAGACAGACAGACAGACAGATAGACAGACAGATAGATTGATAGACAGAGAGACAGACAGACAGACAGATGGATGACTAAGTAAATGAATAAATTATGGATCTATAAATAAATAAATATCTTGAATTGGGGAAAAGTCTCAAAAACATCAAACATGAAAAATAATGTTTCTGTGAGTTTCAGACGAGATAAAACAAACCGAAATGAGCAGCATCGTTCAAGCAAAACGCAAAAACCAAACTAATGAGACTGATGCGAATAATAATTGGCGCTGAGCACGGGGAGCGACTCCAGGAGGCTCAGGAGCTTCAGCACTACTTTTCTGGCCTTTTCCCATCTGCTGACCGGATCAGCCTGTAGGAGCAAACACAGGGGTTTACAATGTGACCTCTGCAGAGGCTAAATGAGATCAGAGCTCCATCACTGTGTCTGTGTCTGTGTACATGTATTTAAGTCTTTGTGAGGACCAAATGTCATCAAAACGTCAGGAATACAGGAAAATCAGTAGAAGTGAGGTCATGTTGCTGGTCCTCACACCGTACTTCCACCAAAAATGTAACTATTTTAGGGGCAAATGAAAGAGGAGAACGACTGTCTGTAGTTTACAGTGGTTGAGGTCAGGGTCGGGTTTAGGTTTAGGTGTAGTATTACTAGAATGCAGTGATACACAATTCAGCAGAATGGACTCACAAGGATACCAATACCAGTGTGTGTGTGTGTGTTTGTGTGTGTGTGCGCCCAGTGACAGCACTAACTTCTAGCAAGTGTATGGCTTGAGTGACCCCCACCTCAGCAACAACCCCTCCATCTCTCCAGTGTGTGTTCACACGTCATTAGTGTTGTACCCCTGAGGCCTACACACCCCTCCCCCTTCCCATCTCTCACTTCTGGGTGGGTGTCATTCCCAGGCAGTGGCCTAGCCACACTCCATCACAGATTAACCCACCCACATGGTGACACGACATCACTGACAAGACCCGATTGCACAAATATCGCCATTCCAGACAATTCGTGTGGATGCCCATGTCGCCTATACCAGATCCGCTACTGTGTGTTGCTACGGTCACTGGGATAACAAATGAGGGAGACAAAAACCATCAGTCCTGGTCACCAGGCAAAGAGAAATAAACATGTGGCGCTGCCTTCACTCCTGTTGGTAGTCACTGTGTCATGTGACTCAGTATTAGCAATAAATACACCCCTTGCCCCGCCTCCTTGGTGGTCATAAGGGTCACTCGTTACTGTAGCTGTAAGTAGCCAATGGAAAAGGCCCATTGTGGTGCCTCCCGTGTGTGTGTGTGAGCGTGAGAAACAGCTTACTGTGTTGTTCTGGGTCTGATCTCTCAGCAGCCGGAAGAACATGGACAGTCTGTTGTTCTTTCTCATTCGGACGGTGACCTGAGAACAACGAGAACAAACCGTCAACACCCACAAACACCTGTAGCTTTACAATGGTTCAACGGTAACTAGGGCTGCACCCATGTGGGACCTGTAGGCCGAGCTCAATATATGGTATTATGGATCAGTCAGAACATTTGTTTGCAGTGGAGGCCTAGTGGTCAGGACGCTGCCTTTGGGACCTGAAGGTCGCAGGTTCGAGTCCCTGCCCACTACACTGCTCCCCGGGTGCTGTTGGTAGCTGCCCGCTGCTCCATGTGTGCACGTGTGATGGGTTAAATGCAGAGGTCACGTTTCGTTGTGGTGCTTGCGTGTGTTCACAGTGGCTCCAAGTGAACAGTCAGTTCTTGAAGTCCACTTTGACAAGGGCCTTATTGTGATCTATGCGACGGCAGCTCTTGTGCAGTGTTCCCGGTGTGCAGTAGTTAGTACCTACCAAAAGTGATCCAAGGACGGACGACTGGTGACTCAGCGACGGGGTCATGGGCACCCAAGGCTCACTGCTGCATGTGGGGGGAAGACTAGTCCGTCTGGTCTGGTCCAGCAGCAGGAGGGACACACTCAATATCAGGCAGGTGGTCTTAATGTTATGGCTGATTTGGTGTAATTCCAGTATCACTGAAGGTGAAAGTGACCGTTTCACACTCAAGCAGCACAACGAAATGTGAACCCATCACACGTGCACGCGTGGGGCGGCGGGCGGCTACCAACAGCTGTTCTGTTCCGTTTTGCAGTTTTTTTGCAGGAATAACTTAAGTTCTGTTTCTGTAGCTCATCGTAAGTCAGACCGAGCCCTAAACCACACAGACACAGAAGGAGCACAACTCACGCACGAGCGCAGTTCCTCAGCCTGATGATCCAGCGCACTTAAGAAGTCATCCAGCCGCTTCTCGCTCCAGGAGGCGGAATAGGCCTCGCTCAGCAGCAGAGAAACCTCGTCCAGAGTCTGAATGACCAGCCAGACCTGAGAGAGAGAGAGAGAGAGAGAGAGAGAGAGAGAGAGAGTCAGATGGAGGTACAGGGTCACCGCAACAGCAGATCTGCTCTTCGTCATTAGCAGCCCCTCCCTTTTAGCTCCACCCATTTAGCCCATCTGTTTGATGCACAGCCCCTTCTCCAGGCCCTCGTTAGGGGTCTGTTTCGGACCACCGAGCTGCTCTTGGCTGGATCATTTAATGGACCATTTACCTCAGCAGCAACACCCATCGCCATGTTACGGTCACCGCACACAAGGTGGTGTTTCTAATAAAGTGGCCAGTGTGTGGGAGCACAGGGTGGGTGTTTCTAATAAAGTGGCCAGTGTGGGAGCACAGGGTGGGTGTTTCTAATAAAGTGGCCAGTGTGTGGGAGCACAGGGTGGGTGTTTCTAATAAAGTGGCCAGTGTGGGAGCACAGGGTGGGTGTTTCTAATAAAGTGGCCAGTGTGTGGAAGCACAGAGTAGGTGTTTCTAATAAAGTGGCCAGTGAGTGGAAGCACAGAGTATGTGTTTCTAATAAAGTGGCCAGTCTGTGGGAGCACAGAGTATGTGTTTCTAATAAAGTGGCCAGTGTGTGGGAGCACAGTGTAGGTGTTTCTAATAAAGTGGCCAGTGTGCGGCAGCACAGAGTATGTGTTTCTAATAAAGTGGCCAGTGTGTGGGAGCACAGAGTAGGTGTTTCTAATAAAGTGGCCAGTGATCATGTAATGTATTGATTTACCTTAGAACGTGTGTGGTGGATAAACCACTCTTGCCAGTCAGTATCAAAGACGGTGGTGTCCCCGCCGTCCCCAGCGATACCGGCCTCCTGTCAGAGACAAATCAACACAGCTTTAATCCCAGACAGACGTCCCACAGACGTGTCCCTAACTCAACATAACCTGACGACGGAGACTCACCATTTCTCTAAGCATGGATAAGCATTTGCCGTGGTACTGCCAGAACTTCCTGTTGATCCACCTGCAGCTAAAGCCGGAGCTCAGGCTGCACAGGGTCAGTATAAGGCCAAACTGGACCAAACGCAGAAACATCGCTATAACTGGTCCAGGACAAGGTTGTGTAGCGGAGCACTGGTGTGTTGTTGGTGCTAAATGTCTTGCGGTTCTCTACAGGAGCCAAGTGTCTTCTACTGCTGAGCTCTTCCATGGTGTCCACTGTTAATGTACAGTATTTATAGGTAATGAGTGAGAAGCGCAAGAACACACAGGCCCGAATTTCACTTTCCACACTGAGGACCATAAACCAATGAAAACAAAGCCACAGCGCATACGTACAGAATGGAGCTGTTGCACAACACCACTATACACACCTGTGTGTGTGTGTGTGTGTGTGTGTGTGTGTGTGTGTATGTGTACATTCACAGTCTCTCTATCTATGTCCACCTGTCTTTTTATCTATCTGTTGATTTATCTGTCTATCTATCTATCTATCTATCTATCTATCTATCTATCTATCTATCTATCTAGAATAGAATAGAATAGAATAGAATAGAACTTTATTTATCCCCTGTTGGGGAAATTAACTTGCCACAGCAGCTGAA
>JBBPDA010043846.1:0-14236 GCA_037974385.1 Arnoldichthys spilopterus
GGTTAAATGCAGAGGTCACATTTCGTTGTGGTGCTTGAGTGTGTTCACAATGACAAAGAGTCACTTTCACTGTAAATATAACTGTCTACAGAATGCCCACGTATAGTTTATTTTATTAAATTGTAGCATATGCCGTCTCTATTTTATGAAGAGGAATGTATTGTACTTCTTTGTAGCATTTACGTCAGTGTTGCCCTGTGAAGCTAACATGCCTGATTGTTCCTGTATCTTGAAAGTCGCTTTGGATAAAAGCATCAAGCAAATGAATAAATGTAAATTTATGCGAATGCATATGGGGAGTGAATGCTAGTCTGTCTGGTCAGATCCCAAAGAGGAGCTCCTGGCTATGACAGAAAGGGGTCAGAGCACACAGTGCACCACAGTCAGATCAGTTTAAGCTAAACGAGGGGGTCCTTCTCAGTATTAGGCAGGTGGTGTTAATGTTATGGCTACCAAGTTGTCATTCGTCCTGGAAACGCAAGATGGCGACATTTCATTTATATACACCGCACATACACATCACACGCATGCGGAACCACTTTTAGTCGCGAGAGCACAATAACAGCACTATTACATCAGTTAAGTACATATTTATAATAAAACGTAAAATAAATTTACAATGTGATGTGATGTCATTTGCTTTTCTCTCGCCCATAATCTAAAATATTCATGAGGTTGCTATTGATTAAGGTTTTGTGTGACATTTTTTTGTCAAAATAGAGTACACATTTTATTTTTCTACGACAGATTATTTTTATTATTAGTTGTTTGGTTTTTTTTTTTAGCTGTATTACGTTTTTGACTTTTTACGTAAAAAGCGGGAAGGTTTGTATCAGTTTTGCTTTTTTAAATGGAAACTTTAAAGCTCAACAAATCAGAAGCTCCCAGAACGCAGCTAGAACATTATAATACCAAGAGGACGATGGATGTGTTGGTTAAACCGGAGTAAAGTTGTAGCCTGCAGCGCCCCGGCCGTAAACGGTTAACGTGCTGTGTTTGCAGCCTGAACCCGCGCCCATCCTCACACGCCTCGGACACCATGACGTCAGCGTCGGCGCACCGACCTAAACAAGCCGTTCTCACACATGCGTGAGCGCCCAGCAGCGAGCAAGAGGAGCCTGCTCAGTGTGCACAGACCTGCGACACCGCAGCCGCGTCCTTCGAGCTCGACTCGTCCCTCTCTGTGCGTTCGCTATTTCGTTCCACTTAACGAAAAACCCAGACGCGCCGCGCATTCACGAGTCCCGCCGCGACGACGAGCATGTCAGCCAAGCCCAGCGAGGAGTCAGGTTTGGAGGGCGACTGGTACGGAGACGGCTTCGAGAAGAGGATGGATCCATTCGGAAGCGCCGCGGCCCGCTCCGACGACCCCGAGGACGCGCGGCAGCCGCGTGACGACCCGGGTGAGCACACGCAGGCAGGCAGAGAGAGCGCGCGGCAACCGCTCCCTGTTGTTGTCATGGAAACTGCATCTACAGGTCATTAGGCTAACGGAACTAAAGTTCCGCGAAGCTTTTTAGCAGCAAAACGGCGGGTTAAAGCAGGGCAGCGCTTCAAACGCGACACAGCAGTGCCCCGTTAGCTGGTCCTGCACTTCACACACACACACACATACCATGTCACCGCCGCAGCTCGGCTGTGCTGGGTAGCTTGCGAACGACACAGTTCGCTAACTTCGCCCTCTGGTTCCGACTCGGGCCTTTGGGTGGATAAGCGTTAGCAGGGTGGCTTCGCTAACTGTAAACCGCTGTAGGGGATTTAGTTTGTCTGGCGGCATGAGACGTGTTACATCCTCTGAACTCTTCATGTGAGTGGTGGCAGTTTTGTTCAGGTTCTTGGATGGTGGAGCTGATGTGTTTGGCCTGTTACTAATCTGTGTCTTGTCTGTCTGCGACTCTTTAACCTTAGCACATTAGCTAAACTCAGTGCCTGGGTGCATAATTTCGGTGCACGTCAAAAATATCAAATGTCAAGCATATCAAATTGCTGTTAATTAAGCTTTTTATTTTTTTAAAATTCTTTTGTGTGTTCGACTTCATCTGAACTGTAATTTTAGACATAGGAATACAGTTAGTTCTTGAAGTTGATGTAATGGAAGCAGGAAAAATTGGTGAGTGTAAGGATCTGAGACACTTCAAAGCCCGAGCATCTCCAAAACGGCAGGTCTTGTGGAGTGTTCCAGATATGCAGCAGTTAGTACCTAATCGGAAAGATCCATGGAAGGACAACTGGTGAAGCCGTGGCAAAGTCATGGGCACCCAAGGCTCACTAATGCATGTGAGGAGTGATGGTTAGCCTGTGTAGTCTGATCCCAAAGAGGAGTTCCTGTTGCACAAAATGTTCATGCTCGCTATGATAGAAATGTTTCAAAAAAACAGGAGCATGAGGCAAACTTACTCAATATCAGGCAGGTGGTCATAATGTTATGTTTGATCTGTGTGTGTGTGTGTATATATATATATATATATATATATATAGACCATACAGACCATAGTTCGTCTGTTTTTCTACATTATTTGTTATCAATAACATGGTAGTGATGCGTGCACATGTGTATGTGTGTGTGCATGTGCATTAGTGTGTGCTTCACAGAGTGGATCACACACAGCAGTGCTGCTGGAGTTTTTCAATAGTTAAGTGTAAGTGTCACTACTGGGTTAAGGATAGTCAACCAATTGAAAATATCCAGTCATCAGTGTCCTGTGGCAAGAAACTGACCACAGCAGGACTAGAGGATGACTAGTGCGCACTGTGCAGCATCAGATGAACTATTATCAATAACTTCACATCTACATGGTGGACCAACAGATTAGATGTGCCTAACAGACATTAAGGGGACCTAGTGGCTGTGTTCTGCTGTGTTTGATTAACTTTGTGCAGTACACACATTAACATACCACTGCCATGCCAGTGTCACTGCTGTGCTGAGACTGATCCACCAGCCACATAGCACCTGCTCACTGGTTGGGTTCCTGACAAGTGTTGGATGATAATGCAAAATTATAATATGATGTTTCAAAACATTTTCACAATACACAATGTCACAATAGACCTTTTTATTTAGATTTGACATTTGGTAAGTTGGAGTGAATTACAGTCACACTGCACTGTACTGAATACTGAACAGGGCTAATAATGCTCTCTTTGTATATAAATATGCAGTTTATCAGCATTCTCAAAGCATTGTCTATGTTCAGAAAAGCGTATTGAGACATAAAGTGATATATTGAAATAATAGTGATAAATATTTTCATTTTGCCCAGCCCAAGTCTTATCCATGGTGAACATGGTAAAGTAGGCTAACAAAGAACGCAGATCCAGAATACACTCCTTAATTGTAAACTATGGAGTGGATCTGGTAAGTGGAGCTGATAAAGTGGATAATGAGTGTTGCTACAAGGTAGGTGTCCCTAATAAGGGTGGTCTTTGGTGTATAAACCAAATAAAATATTGTAAAACATCATACTGAGTGCTTAAAAATCTCATGCTGAAGCTGACTATCTAGTGCCAGTTAGCTCATTGCCTGAAGGGCCGTCATGTTCAGTCTTGATGTTAGAACACTAAAGCAGCCAAAGCTATAGGTGTTACTGTATGTTTCTGCTGCTGTCAGTGTGCATGCGTGCTGTTTCTTAAGCTTGTATCATGATCTTGACTGCATACACTGGTCTGGTGTGACCATGTGTAACCAAAATGGAGCAATGACAGACTTTCGTGCATTGTGTGACTGAACACTTATGTAAGCATAATGTTAATGTGAGAGCCTTTCTGACTGCTTAGTTTTTTTGTTTGGCTTTCCAGACACAGATTACCCTTTAAACTGTATTTGTACTGATCTTAAGTTAGTTTAGATAGTGGGTTGCATTTGAAACCCCAGGTTAGTCATACAGTATCACTGTAACAGATCACAGTATGTTGCTATTTACTGCTTAGAGGATAAGTTATAGTTTGCGGACCTTCCATGTTATTTAGCCTTTAGACCATTTTCAACATCTGTACTTGAGCACAGGCATCCTGTTTGGTGCATAAAAGAGTAAGATAACACATTTCCTGCTTCTCTTTTTTGTCCTTTATCCTCTTATGAATGTCTCTGTTTCTCTTTATCTTCAAGAATGTGGCACTTTACAGCATTCTAAAGTGTACAAAGTTGTCTTTGTTGCAGCTTTACTGCAAAAAAATTAAAATTTTGACATTTTTATTGTGCCAGGTTGCCTTTTAATCATTTAAATGTAATGAATAGTCCTGTTATTGAAAAATAAAACCGTGGTCTGGAATCTCAAAGAGCAATGTAACCTATTCTTTGAGGTCAGTTTTCATTGAACAGGATGTTAATGAGTCTTATGTGTGGGCACATTTACTTAATCTGGCCACATCACGATCTTGTAGAGTTCATCATTTCATCTTTTCAAGATATACAAAAGCACAAAGTGAGCACAGACATAAAAGCTCAGCAGAAATGACAAAGAATAGGAAAATAGCCAGTTCTCCCAAAGCAGGAAGGGTTATATAATGCTCTTTCAAGTTCAGATCTTACATGAAAATGGCTGTACCCTAAGTAAGCTGGTTGTGCTGAGCTGCTGTATAAAACCTGTATAAAGCTCAATTTACACCATGAGTGGAAGAAGCTGTGCTTCAGCATCACTTTTAAATGCTTCTATTCAGAGCCATAAATACCCAACTAAATGTGTTATTGGTTTTTCACTGGGTCACATGACCATTGGACAGAAAAAATCAAAGTAGCTTGCACTTTCATCCTCAGTACGTAGGTTTTTATTACTTCTTATATAGTTTATTTTGATACAAATGAGGTATTATGTATTTACTGATTTATCAGTATTTCATATAAACAGAGGAAAAGCACCAAGTCTACATGCACAAACTGCTCAAAATGTTTCGCAATATTCTACTAAAGAGGCAAATGTGATTGTAATGCTGAGGGTCAAGTTAAATTTATTTTACATTACTATTTTGTAAAGGCACAAAAGTGATATATACTCTCACAGTGAGTAAACATCTTTGTTTTTTTGAGCGAGTCGACCGCTGTTGTTTGTGAGCATCGCTTATGCATTATTGAATGTCTGTGAAAGTGAAGTAAATCATTCTGAATGGGAAAAAAAACTCTGGAAACCAGTATAGTATGATGCTTGGACCATTTTTTTTCCCATTATACTATATGTACATTACTTATTTATTCAAATCCTACACTATTTGATTAACTGGGACCTTATTAGTAATAATTTGCCCAAATATCCTACTAAGTAACCAATCTGGTCAGTGTAAAGAGTGCAGTAGATTGCTCTCAGTATCAGCTGCTAATCTTATTCAAATATACTTATTTATTCACAGAACCTAGTTTGTTATAGAAAAAATCACATAAAACATTTAGATTTTAGTTTTAGCTTTTTTGCCAGTAGAACTAAGACTCATACTAAGACTAACACTCCAGTATACCGTACTGCAGTGAGAAGAGCCTTTCAGTAACTTGCACTGTCACCTTAGAAGATGAAAGAAATTAACATATATGTATTTAGCAAATAAGGAATCTGTTAAATGTCAGAAATGTTGTATGAAAAAGGCAAAATATAGATTAGGTTGAGCGATCTGGAAAAAATGTTCTGTCAATATTTCTAGAAAAGGTAACTATAAATAATGCTGTGATGTTTGTTTTTTCTCGTCACAGTGCATGCTGATGGATCATAGTGCAAGTCTCAAATTGCAGTTCTTTTGTAGTTTCCTAAGTGGAGCTACTGCCTTTACATTTTGTTTTCCATATTGTTTTGATTTTGAATGGAAGATGATTATAATTACCATGACTAGTCAGTGTATATCGTGGAAAATAAACAGATCAGGGTTTTACTACAGTGCCTTTTTATGGCAGAGCTATGACATATCATACTGGCACTGACGATAGTTGTAATGTCAGTTTGTGGGGAAGCAGCAGCACCAGGGCTGGACAATCTTAAAATATCCTGGAGCATTTTCTCTTCTTCTCCTTTAGCTGTTTATAGGCCTGTGACCTGAGCTTACACTAACAAGGCATTTTCTATGTAAAGCGAAGCGCTCATGTAGCCTAATGCTCAATTTTGAGCACACATTTTGAACTTTAAAATAATTTAGTTTTTTCCTCATTATTTTTAGTCCTGAAGGAGCTGATGCACTGGGTCCTGATAGACTTTAATTAGAATTAGTAGCTTTACTAGTGATTAGTGAGCAACACAGCACAACACAGGCCAAACCTTAAAAATACGTTTAACTAAACCATACATAGCCAGTTGAATGTTTCAGAATTCCTGGAACAATATAAACAAGCTGGTATTTTATAATGGTATTAATACTGTGTGGCAAAAAATGCTTATAAATGGGTGTGTCTCTCACCATCATGTGTATGTCCTATTACTGTTTCTTTCTGTTAAGAGAATTTTGAATATTAATTCATATTTATTGATTTATTATTATTATCATTCAGGTTAATGATATACTGGTTGCTGTGAGTGAGCATTCATTTCACAAAAAGCCCTTAACAAATTACATTTGAGGTGTAAGTTGTTCTAATAGGAAATGAACCCATTTCTGTTTGAGTTACTTAATCGAAGAATTAAAATTTGTGGACATTTTAACCTCAAGGACTTTGCCAAAAGAAGACAAAGTGTGGGTGTTTAGGAAAAAAAAAAAAAACAGTAAGAGACTGAATGTCAGTTTCAGTACCTAGAATCATGGCTCCCTGTAGAGCAGACAGCCTGCTCCCTGACTGACAATAGCCAGCTCGAATCTGCATTATTCACCATTTCCTGAGTTACTGCCTGACTGACACAAAAGTGTATGGAGCTGTACAACCTTAGAGAGAAATTCACCCAGAAGGCTTATTCCGTCTCATCGCTATTGACGTACTGCATAGAACCCTTTACAGATAATCAAGGGTTAAGCCAAGCCTATTGATCTAGATGTGAGGTCACGCCTGGAGCACAGATGCACAGATGCTCATTGAGTGTGACCTTGCAGCTTCACATTTGCTTTAGAGAACACTTTCCAAAGGGCATCTCAGTTCATCACTTACTTTGTGTTCAGGCGAATTTTTAATCTCTTAGCTAATCTGGAGGGTCTATATAATAAAACTCTGAAACAAATAATATGCTTGATTTTTTAAAATTAAATATGATTATAGTATGTTAAAACTGTTAAACTAAAGTTCATATACTGTTTATCCAAAAGTGACAAACATGCTCATTAGTCAATGGTATATGATATGGAATTAATAAAGAGTGTGTTCCTCCTTTGCTTTCGACTCTATTGAGAAGGTTTTACACTAGATGTTGGAGCTTTGCTGTCAGGATTTCATTCCATTCAACCACATGAGCATTAGTCAAACTGTCAATCACAAACAACACCCCAACTCATCCCAGAGGTGTTCAGTGTTGTTCAATCATGCCAGAGAACACTTGGCATTGGGCATTGTGACCTAAGGCTCATGTATGGCTGCTCCAGAGCATTCCGTTCTATTGGCAGTGCTCTTCTGAGGAGATTATGAAAACTGGTTGTGCAATTGAATACCTCTTCAGTGGGTGCAACTTAAAGTAGCAGAATCTAATAATTATGGGTGTCTATTAAGGGTGTAGGTTTGATTTTGACATTGATGAGGACAAACAAGCAGTTTGCAGGACTGAAAGCTGAGGCTTCTTACATTTATGATTGACTTCTGATCGCAATTTCATGTCATATAGATCTTTCATCTCTAAATGTTGAAGCTTGCACATTCACAAAGGGAGGGGTTTTTTTTAATAAATGTTTTGTTGAATAATTACCCAGTTCTGATTATGTAAAACAACGTTACAGCTTTCTGTACTTCATGATGGAACGTTAAAACAAAAAAAGTTCCTTATTCTGAATAGTCAAACTATTCAGGGATTGATTTGAAAGGTTTTAGTCTGTACTGAATACATGAATATGTTAGTCATTTGATTTACACTTGACTTGCTGGAAGACAGTTCCTAATGTCCGACTGTTTTTGGCATACTGACTGAGCATATAACCAAATTAGCCACACACACTTTGAGGAATAAAGTGCTCTGTCCCTTACTGAATGAGCACAAGACACTGTCAGTAGAAGGAGGGGGTCTAGTTGATGAAACTTGGTGCTTTTTACAGTCAGATGTAACTAATTGCTAGAGACATTTCAGCTTCAAAATCATTCCAATTTGAAATTGTTTTTGTGTTTTTAATGTAAACCAACACATTTACACATGCCAAAACATGATTACTAACAGGTGAAGAGAATTAAGTTGATTTATCTTGTTACAGCTGCCCATTTTTAAAAATCCAAAGTAAACTCTATGAAATGAGTTTTTTTGCAAGCATGCATTTATAACCAAGCCTTGAGAGTTATCATGCCCTTCACAACAGCGTACATGTGATTGTGGCTGGTTTCTCTGCCCTGACATCAGTTATAGGGCTGCTAAGAAAGATCTTCACACCTGTAGCTGGTTTATTTGGGCCCAAATCAGTTGATGAGTTTCTTCTTGGTTTGGTTTCTTTTTACATCAATGCCCACGTTAGCTGCCCAGTGCTCCTACATGGATGGGTTAAGTGCACATTACATTGTGATGCACTGTGTGCTGTGCTGTGGCGTGTTCACGATGACAAATAATCACTCACTCACTCACTCTGTGTTTACAAATCCACGCTGTTGTAGCCTGTGCAGAATGTGGTCTGGCCATTTCCTGCTGAAATAAGCATGGACATCCCAGGAAGAAACGTTGCGTTAGTGGCAGCATGTGTCTCTCTAAAATCCTAATACACCTCAGAATCAATAATACCTTCACATACATGCAACTCAAGTCTTTAGGCATCATTTATAAGTATTGTTTTAGCACAACAATCCTAAATCCCAGTCACAAAACCCTAGTAGTGTGTTGTTCCCCTTAATGTGTTTTTGATTCATTCAACAAAGGCTATCCCATCTGGTTAGAACTGACAGAGAGGCATCTGTGGCAGAAGTAAGCAAATTTTTTAACGCTGGTTACATAATGAATGTGTCCCAACACACAGTGCATCACACTTCGTGAGACCTTGTTTTTTTTTTACGTGTAATTGGGTACTACTTGGGCAAGTGACAGCACTGTCCACAAATTCATGTGAATGTCTTTTTGATATGTGCCACACACCTAAACATTGTTGCACACTAGGTATACCTCTTCATAGCAATAGTGTTACCTGAGGACAGTGGCATAATATGCCCTGCCACACTTCACACATTGTTTAAGAAGAGTTTGACGATAAAGAGTATAAGATGTTTCCCTGGCCTGCAAATTCCCCAGATCTCAATCCACTGGAGCGTCTGTGAGATGTGCTGTAACAAGTCTGATCCGCTGACAACTCCACCTCGCAACTTATGGGACTTAAGGGATCTGCTGTTAACATCTTGATTCCAGATATCGTGTTTTAGCAGGTCAGCAGGACTGTTTTTGTAAGGACACATGGAGGTAGACAGTCAAAAGGTTTTGCTCATTAATGTATATCTGCCTGTTCTGCCTACAGCAGTATAGCTCCACCAGTTTACCTTTGAGTCTGGATGCTATTTGAATGAGACACAATGCAGGAAGCCTGTCAAAATTAATCCTGCCTGTTTCTTATAAAATTATGCAACCATTATCAGTGGACTTCAGGGAAAAATACATGAAAATTGTGAGGCTCTATAATTTATAAGTTAGGCATAATTAGGTGGTATCTTAGCTGCATGTGGTCAGTATTCTCATTGTAAAAGTGCACCAGAGGGATGTCCGCTGAGGAAGGTGCAATTAGTCGATGTATGAGTGGTGACTGACAGCTGTGAGGCTACCTTCAGTCCCCTCTGTTAGTAAGCCCGTCCATTTACCCATGAATAATGGAGTGGACAGACAGAAGGAGGAGAGGGACAGTGAACCAGAAGGGACCTGCAAAAAGCAGTCCATCCATTGTTCACATTCTTCAAGGACACAAAGTTACAGTAAAGACAAGTGAGTTAAAGTGTGCATGCACTAAAGCAGTGAGATTTGTTTTTATTTTTATTTAATTATCTCCCTGCATTAATTGTCTCATTTCTCACCTACTATTTTAATCTCTTGTACCATGTGGCATCAAGTAGTCTGGCAGTGTGAATGTAAGCATATTCTTTCTGCAAAACACATGAGGCCAGCCAGCACATCTAAGATGACATAAGATGGCAAGATTTGTTACAGGATTGGATTGGATTCATTGTATTTTTCCATTATATATCTGATCCAACATTTTTACCTGAAATTGACTCAATACTGATACCCATTAAATGGTAAAAGTATCTCTTTGTAATGTAATTAAGCAAGTTATTAATTACATAATTACATAAATTACAGTTACACTCTTTTAACAGATTATGGCTTTTTACAATGCCAAACACTACAGAATTGTAAATTATGGTTTTTCTTTACAAAATATACTGTAGGTATATTTTTACAATTTCATCAAATTTAGAGCCTAATGAATTATCACTTTCTCTGCTTATCAATAAATATGTGGTTTTTTTTCATATGTGCTTTTTTGACAGACTTGGCAACAAGTCAAAAGTAATTTATATCAAATTACAACTTATTTACTTTATGTGCTCTATTAATCCCAGATATGAAATTGTTCACTGCATTTTACCCATTCAGAGTAGTGAGCGCTTGCACAAACACCTGGAGCAGTGGACAGCCACGGCACCTAGGGAGCAATTAGGGGTTAGTTGCCTTGCTCAAGGGCACTTCAGCCATGGGTTCTGAGAATGGAACCGGCAACCCTTCAGTCACAAACCTGCTTCTCTAACCATTAGATCATGGCTGCCCCAAATAACATAATTTTGTTACTGAGAATAATAACTGCATCTTATACAGGTTAAACAAAGTACTTCTAACCTTTCTGCCAGCATTTATCTTCTGACATTTGCTTTTTTCCCCTTAAGTACACTGTTAACATGTCCATTCACTTGGATTCATTTTCAAACAAACAAACACTCAGACTAGGAGGCAAATCTGACCGTGTGGTACAAAAGTTATGTTTACAGCTATTACAGCCATCCTAGGATCTCTGTCCCTAGACAGAGGGGCTATTGGAAATACATCCAGTGAATGTACACTCTATAAACCTCTCAAAAAGTGCCTGTCATCACTACCTACTGCTTTCAAAGTTCTCTTATTATAGAAGAGCTTCCTTTCATAAGTATTAATGTTAGAAATGTAAAGGCAACCCCAGGGGTGTTCCCATAACTGTTTCTTTCCAAAACAACCATAAATGTGGGCTCATGTTGTCACTCAAACTTCAAGCCTGTGAATTGTAACGTACACAGAGGAATTGCCTTGTTTAGAAAATCTTTGCTTCAGTGAGCTGCATTCATTAGAGAGGCTGTAATGGTTTTGAATATGGGCTCTAATGAAATACGACATGATCACAGTCGCCTAATCTCACAAATATGTGTGCTGTCTCACACTACACTTGTTCAGAACGAAGCAAAGCATAAATAATAAGTGGACAAAACACAATAAGTATTTTCAAAGGCTTTTAACTAGCTTTGGGCTTTTTTGTAAAAGAGGACTGATGATTTAAGTAGGGTCTGAGTACACTGACCTGGGAAACAGCATAAGTCCACCTTAGGAGAGCAAGTAGTATTTATAACATTACTGCAATGTTTATTAAGGTTTTTATTTAGGAGTGCATTAGTATAAAATTTTCAAGCTGATACAATAACCAGCAATTGCCATCTTGTTGTGGCCAGCATTAATAGGTCATGTTTTTACATAGCTTGAAAATATAGGTATGTTTACAATGTCAAACTTTCAAGACAATTAATTCTCAATTTCAAATCACAAACTTAAAACTTAAAAAGTAATGGAAACAAAGATTTTACACTCCTGGGGTGCTTTTTCAGACAATTTGACAAATGAGAAAGCAGAAAAAAGATGGAAGCACCGTTGTTTGTGTTTAACTCACATCACATTAAGGTGCTCTGCACAGATCATTTAGAAAGAGCGATAACCCTGTTCCTCTCAGTTCGATCTGGCTCTCGTTGCCATGATAAGCGGGTGATACTGCATTGTAAAACTCATCAAATCAAAACTCACCAAACTTCATTTGGAAGGTTTGTATTCACAGGGCCTCTATAAAATCATTGCAGACAGAAATTCCTGAGAGATGGCCACTGCCAGAATAATAAAGGAGTTGTCTTTCTGCTGTTGCATGCATCAAAAAGACTTGATAAAGCAAACCCAGCTTTAATGACTTAACATCACAGTGGAAGAACAGACCTTTCACAGTTGTGTTTTGCTGACGTCTAAACAATTCATGCAAAACTGCAATGGAAACCCACCTAAAGACTCTTAACTTCCATTGAAAAAAGTTCTCCTTCTCCTGTAAAACTACCTCACTGGTGGTTTTGTCCCAAAAGCGATTATTTTATGTTATTTTTGAAATATAGTATATTATTTTACATTATTATTACAATGCAGTGAACATACACTCATTGATTAATTTTGCATAATCATGACATATGTAGCTAAATCCAACATGATACTTGTAGGCATTTCAAATACTGTATCTGAATGCTTTACATTGTTGTGCATACACTCCTATGCAGAGTCATTCACACTGCTAGGTGAATGCAACCTATGATCTGGAATCAAACTTGAGACCCTGACGGATGTGTCGCAGAGGGGAGGAGAATATTTTTATTTAACTGTTAATTTTTTATTTTTTTTAATCCCAGGAGGTTTTCGTCTGAATTTTACCTACATAATTTTAAGAAAGGGCAGTGGTGGCCTAGTGGTTAGGACACTGTCTTTGGGACCTGAAGGTTGCAGGTTTGAGTCCCGGCCCAGGCACTACTGAGGTACTACCCTTGAGCAAGGTACCGTCCCACTGCACTGCTCCCCAGGCGCTGTTGGTAGCTGCGCCACGTGTGCATGTGTGATGGGTTAAATGCAGAGGTCATATTTCATTGTGGTGCTTGAGTGTGTTCACAATGACAAAGAGTCACTTTCACTTTTCACTTTATAGAAGTTGTGTCCCTGCCTTAGTTAGGACCTGTCTTCTGTTTGTGAACTTACACTTCATTGGAGTGAGATGAATATATTGGCTGTAATTACTAACTGTAATTTCAAACTAAAATCAATTGTAATCTTTTTTTTTCTTTTTCTTTGTTTTTTTTTTATCTTAAAAAAACGAATGAGACTTGAAGAACAGAGCGGAGAGCTCAGCAGAAAGACAGTGTAGCAAGAAAGAAGACTGCAGCTTATAGGACAACACATTAAAAGTGAGCATCATAGAGGAGCCCACTGTTTAGCCTCATTACTGACCATCACAATTAGCCCAGCGGTGCAGGGCTTAATCTAATAAACAGCCATTTCGCCAGTTCCAGCTAGCGCTTTAGTTAATGATACAGTGTGTGGTTTGCTCTGTTGTTCTCAGCCCAACACTGCTGACACAAACACTTCTTTCTTCTAAGGATTCATCCTCTGTTATGCTATCTAAAGTCACTGTAGTATTTTTGTTCCTCCACTGCACATGCTTTCATTTAGCCAAGGCTCAAGTGTTTGGATTTACCCATGCAGAAATGCTTAGTCATTGTTTCCTGTTGCTAACATATGAAGCTCTTTGACTTTGTCACAGTAAAGAGTCAGTTAAAACAGTGTTTATGACCACTAGTTCTACTCACTAAGTTTGCATAGTCTTTCATCCGTGTGCTGTTCATTTGTTCCAGTCATGTACAAAGCAGGCAGATTAGCACAATCTCAGATGGCTAGCAGATGGTGCCCCGATGCTAATGTAATCCCTCATTTATGTGAAAGGGAAAACAAAATAACACCTTTTTTATTAGGTGTTGATCAGATGCTTGATGAAATGTGTATTTTTACACCAGATTGTACCTTGGAGCTGAGAAGACTGATAGATATGGTGTGTGATTGGAACATTTTTATTTCCAAATGCCATCCAAGTGCAAAGCTATCTATCTATGCATCCATCCATCCATCTATCTATCTATCCATCTATATACAGTGGAGGAAATAATTATTTGACCCCTCGTTGATTTTTTCTCAAAACAGTATCATTTTAATGTTAGATTTATTTTAACAGTGACAGATAGCACATCAAAAGGAACATTTTAAAAATAACTTTAAATAAATGATAGAAACTGATTTGCATTTCATTGAGTGAAGTAAGTATTTGAACCCTCTAACAAAAAAAGACTTAATACTTAGTG
>JBBPDA010043857.1:0-14236 GCA_037974385.1 Arnoldichthys spilopterus
GGCATATATACAGTAACAGAAATATATATTCCAATAACTGATGTAAATGTTCCAGTAACTCAGGTAAACAGAGTGAATGAGGGAAATGTTTTAGTACCTAAGGTAAACATGCCAGTAAATATGTAATAACTAAGGTAAATATGTATGAACTAAGTAAAATAAGCCAGTAACGAAGATACACATGCCTAAATTGAAGCAAATATGCAGAAAGCACATTTATGAATTAAAATATAATAGATTTTTCTGTTACATTTCTAACATCACTCCTGACTACGCCAGTAAATACACTGTAACTGAGGAAAATATGCAGAAACTGAAGTAAATGTTCTAGTAACTAAGGTAAATGTGTAATATCTAAGTACATGTTCTAGTAACTGAGGTAAATAAGCATGAACTGAGGTAAATGTTCCAGTAACTGAGGTAAATGTCCCAATGTCTGAGGTAAATATGCAGTAACTGAAGTAATCATGCCAGTTAAAGAGGTTAATCTGTAGTAAACAAGGTAAACATGGTAGTATATGAGGTAAATATGCAGGAATCTAGTTAAACATGTCACTAATTGAGTTAAATATGCAGTAACCAAAGTAAATCTTTCAATAACTAAGGCTAATAAGCAGTTACTGAGACAAATGTTCCAGTAACTAAGGTAAACATGCCAGTTACTGAGGAAGGTGTTCCACTAACTCATACATTTGCAGTAACTGGGGTAAGCATACTGATAAGTGAGGTAAATGTTCCAGTAATTTAGCAAAAACTGAGATAAAAAATCCAGTAACTAAATATGCAGTAACTTAATTATGGTAACTTAATTAAGGTAATTATGCAAGCTGAGAAATGCATCAGAACACTAATGTCAGGCTAACCATAGATGAAAAGAAGGTTTTCATATAAATGTTATTTAATGATAGTTTTACATCAAGTAACTAGTATTAGTTTCAAGTAGGCAAGGTTACATGCACACATACCAGCCTTATTGCACTAACCCCCTTTCCTCTGCCCTCTGTCAGCTGGGAAGCCATGGAGATGGAGTTAGGCCTGTTTTTGCTTTGAATTTAATTGACTGGTCACAGTAGTAGTTACCTTGCAATGGGTACATCCAAAAAAAAGGAATTGTGAAAAGAGCCCATTCAAACAATTTAATACAGTACTGACATTACAGGGTGACATAATAGTCCATCACAACCAACTCCACATTCTTGGATCACAGCAGCTAGTTTAGTTGCAGGGCAGGGTGAGATCACTTTAACCAATCCAACAAGGCAGAGCTTGAAGTAGAGGTGATTGTCCACTTTCGTACTTCATACATGATTAAATACAAATATATTATAAAAATAAATAATAATTTTTATAGGACATTTTATATGTGATTATGCCTGTTTATAGTGCATGCACACAATAGCTTGAAGTGAGGATCTCATATAGATTATAATAAATGCACTAATACAAACTACAAATATGATTATTTACCATTTTTGAAGATCTTCTACAGTGTCCTATTCCCTGTGCGCAGTGGCAGTCTAGTGGTTAGGGACTTGCCCTTGTTGTTGAAAGGTTGGAGGTTTAAGTCCTGGGCCAGGTACCACTGAAGTTACTTTGAGCAAGGTATGGTCCTGCTACACTGCTTCTTGGGTGCTGCTGATGGCTCCCGGTGCTCCACATGTTGATGGGTTAAATGCAGGGGTCACGTTTTGTTGTGGTGCACTTTCTGTGCAGGTGTTCACAGTGACAAATAGTCACTTTCACTTCTGGTCAGTTTACAGATGTATGCGGAGTAGTACAGACATTCAGAGGCTGGAGGTTTCTGAACTTACACCCAGTAACTTGCTGTTATTCTCCACTTCTCTCCTCCACCTGTCTCCACTAGGTGAACATCAGTGTGATGAAGAGGCAAGATACAGGGCAGGCTTCATATTCCCACCACACAGCACGCATCTAAAATAGCATATAGGACAAAAGAGAGAATTAAAAGCAGGACCTCAAAACAGCCAAAGCACAGCAGATTTCAATCTGAGAAATGGCTGCAGCCTTGGGCATGTAGTAAATACATCAACAGTAAAAAAAAAAGATGGGTATATAACCACAGTGAGAGGAACGAGGTACCCCATATTCAGCTGAAAAATTCACACCTTTGCTTGTCTGAGAAAATCACACCTATACAGCAGATAGTGCACAGTGCTTCAGATGTGGCTCTAAGGCAGGTAGGTGGGACTACTCCCTATTTACAACCCCACGTCACTGGCATTTTGAGACAGTTTGAGATACTGCTCTTTTCCTAAATACACACCAGAGCGGGACAGCCTGCTTCAGATAAGTTTAGTGTATGGTGTGCTGTTGCTGCAAACTGCATGTACTCAGGTCATACCATGTGATAGTAATATTAAATTGCATTTTGCCAAAGACATATATACTGAAGATGATGCCTGAGGTCATATGGTTTTAAATGTGCTTTCTTTCTGCTCTTGTATCTGAAGAACACCAGAGGCTAAAAAAGCTCAGCCCTGCTTACATATAATAATCATACTCAGTATTTTGCAGAGTTTTGTCTAAGCAGAATTTTTATCACTTTAGTGTGAAAGCATTCTCACTGGTTTACAAATGACCTAAATGTGTCAGATTTTCAAGCCCTAAAAGTAGATAAAGCAACCCAACTCAACAAATGAGAAAAACAACAATAAAAAATTATCATTTAATAATTAAGGGATACAATATTACTGATCTGTGAATGACAAAAGTAAGTGAACCTCTACTATTATCAGTTTACTTGAAAGTGAAATTAGAGTCAGGGCGTTCCCTCTTGCTCTTGAAAAAAGAAAAACATTTGTTGAAAATGTAAAGCTGAATGGGGCAGATGCAGCAGGGCAAAATTTGACAAAAATTTATTTAGCCATTTATATTATGAGAGAACAGATAATTCAACTCACCATAGTGTCGTTCAGATGGATGTGTCAATCAGGGACCTTTTGTCTCACTCAGCTCAGCACAACTGACTCACAGCTCCTACTGCTTGGTTCTCAGAAGGTGTGACTGCTTATACAGCTTCCAGTCTGTTGGGGCTGTTTTTCATTTTTCCTGAATTGAGTCACTTGAAAGAGTCAGATACTGCATGCTTGGGAGAAGGCATGAATGTTCATCCGGAATGCCTTTTTCAAAGATATATCATATCTAGGATAATGTACAGAAAATGAGAACTACCCTTACTCTGTATTTAAAAAAGGTTCGAAAAGGAAAACATGCTTGTTCCTTCCTTAACAAAGATTCACATGCTAAACAAAGGCTACCAAAGTGTAAGTAAAAAGAGCCATAAACATCTCTCCATCCTCTCATATAGGGGACAAGGGCCTCTACTTCAACACAAAGCTCACATAAAACACCAGCAGCAAATACAAATGTAAAGCCAAGTTTCTAAAGCATACTAGTGTTAACACTAATGCATTTCAAATGACTTTGAGAAATGTCCAGTAATTTAATATTGGGTTTCCTCAGTTTTCATCTCTGCTCTCAGAAAGACGTCAGTCATGGTGACGTTCTAAAAATAAAAAATTATACTAAAAAAGTTATAGTAACTTGGAACATTCTTTTATTTATTAGGCTATGTGGATTTTTTTATGTTTGCTTAAATATATTTTTAAAAATTGGAACGAATTTAGTTATTTTTCTTAGATATTAAAAAGACCTTTAAGTAAAATTCAGTTGAATTTGAAATAAATATGTACAAAGGCATTAAAATCTTTATTAATTTTGACTCAGATAGTGAGGATTTTACCTCTTAATGCATTTGTGTGCCTTATAATTAGAATATCTAAAGCTCTTCCCACACTCTGCACACTGATATGGTTTCTCTCCTGTGTGAATGCGCTGGTGTGCCTGAAGGGAACTTTGCTGAGTAAAATTCTTCCCACACTCAGAGCAGTGAAAAGGTTTCTCTCCTGTGTGAACACGCTGGTGTCTTTGAAGATGATTCTGCCTGGTGAAACTCTGTCCACACTCTGGGCACTGATATGGTCTTTCTCCTGTGTGAATGCGCTGATGTGTCCGGAGATGATTCTGTCTGGTGAAACTCTGTCCACACTCTGAGCACTGATACGGTTTCTCTCCAGTGTGAATGCGCTGGTGTTGTTGGAGAGAACTGTGCTGAGTGAAGTTTTTCCCACACTCTGAGCAGTAATACGGTTTCTCTCCTGTGTGAATGCGCTGGTGTTTTTTTAGGACACCACTTTCTCTGAAACTCTGTCCACACTCTAAGCAGTGATATGGTTTCTCTCCAGTGTGAAGCCGCTGGTGGGTTTGGAGACTGCTCCGTCTTGTGTAACTTTGCCCACACTCTGAGCAATGATATGGCTTCTCTCCTGTGTGAACAAGCTGATGTCTGTGGAGGTAAGTCTGGTGATTAAAACACTGCCCACACTCTGAGCAGTGATACGGTTTCTCTCCAGTGTGAATGCGCTGGTGTGTTTGGAGACGACTCTGTACAGTAAATCTATGTCCACATTCTAAACACTGATATGGTTTTTCTCCTGTGTGAATGCGTTGGTGTATTTGGAGAGTACTTGGTGTTGTAAAATTCTTTCCACATTCCGAACAGTGATATGGTTTTTCATTTGTGTGAATACACTGGAATTGTTGGAGAGTACTCTGCCGATTAAAGCTCTTCCCACACTCTGAGTAGTGGGGAGGTCTTTCTTTTCCTGTATTTTGTGTTTCTCTTGGAGATGAGTTAGTGTTTATAGTAGCTGAGCACGTTTCCTGCGTACTGGCGCTTCCAGACATCATATTCTCACATTGAATCTCATCTGATTTCAACATTATCACATATCCCTCTTGGTGATGTTTCTTGATGTGTATTGTGGAAGCAAATTTAGAAGAATGGAAGAAAGTGGAGACTAGAAGAAGAAGATTTGCAAGAAGAGGCCATTCCTCTCTGGAGGACAAAAAAGAGAGTCAAATTCAACATGCAATAAAAAATGTCATTTGGTCAAGGATTAGTGTCAGGAACAGACATTCATTGCACCAAATGGTAATTTTTACTGAGCTGCAAGGAAAGACAGCACTAAAATGATGTCCGTAAAGATTTTATAAACGTTATCTTCAGAGAAAGACGACAATGTTGTGCTCATTGTGTTCTCAATATTGCAGCACGTTAACACACAGCCCGCGCTTTCAGGTCTGACAATGTGTTGCAAAACCTAACCTTTTTTTTACTAAAATGACAAATGTCTATCACCACTAGACCCTGCTACAGTTCAGGAAACAGCCAGTTGGATTCCTGCTGAAGAACCTATATGACCTAAGCCAGCTATGGGGACCATGTTTCCAGACCTCAGCATGCTGATGATGCTGTAAGCAGTGTGGGGAAAGCGGAATCTCTGTAACTGGGCAAGGGCCCAGCAAGGCTAATAAGGAACCCTAAACAGCTAACTCTCCAATCAGGCCTGCTCTCCAATGTCTACTACCTGATTGGTTCAAATTCGATGCAAGCGGACAACCCAGCATAAGTTTAGAGACTGCTTAACTTTTGTGAATGCTTCAGTTCAGAATTCAGCACCATCATTCCTCTGTATCTGGCAGGCAAACAGAGACTGCTGGGCCTAAACATCGAACTCTTGAATTGAATCCTGGACTTCCTGAGTGGAAGACCTCAGTCTCTCTTCCCTCTGCCATGAATATCTACATCACCCGCTGCATCTTTTACACATTCTTCTCCCTCCTACCCCTTAGCATACAGGCTGGGAAACCCCAGGTCATCAGACTCCTGAAACACACTTCCCACAAATAAACATGCTCCTGCATATACACACTCGAAAGTGTTCCCCCACACAAACAAGCCATTAGTTTAAAAAAAAACTTTTGCACCATGAATTACTACCTTTATTCCTTACACTACACATTGTGACTCTGTTGCATATTTAATTACGCTGCTGCTAGGATACAGTGTCTAACACCACAGTACAGACTGGTTATTCTCTGCACTGTTTCTGCTGTTTGTTGGCTGCACTGTATGCAGTCCTGGTGTAATGGCTGAAATGACGAACACCTATTTGGCCTTATGTGAAGACCAGAACATGCACAGCAGCAGTCATAATCATGCCATCTCTAAGGCTCTTTTCTAGGGCAGCTGTTACCACTATGCCATATCAAAACTGAACCCCTTGTGAATCACTTAACTCACGAAAAAGCCTTTTCTCTTTCCACAAAACTGCATCTGCAACTTGCCCACCTTATGCTTAAAGGTCCTCAGTAAAGATTATTACAACTGTACCAAGGGGAAAACACCGGGCACAGACACGTACACTGTTCAAAACATGCTGAGAACTTAGTCTTCGGTGCCGCACTTCATCACCTCACAGGTAATTACGCAGTGCTGGAGGGAGAAGACTGAGGAGATCCGACCACAGCAGAAACATCAATAAGCTTCAGGATGAGAATAATCTTGAAGGTTTTAGGAAAGTTAATGAACAGAGTTAAGAGAACAGGAAAGAGCATCAGTGACCTGCAGCTCCTGCTCCTCCCTCTGTTTCTGTAACAGGGAGTGATAAACACAGTGTAAACAGTGTGTAAAACTCTTTAACAGCTCTTTACCTGCAGCTCCTGTTTCTCTCTAAATGTTTTTGTAACAGGGAGGGATAAACACAGTGTAAACAGTGTGTAAAACTCTTTAACAGCTCTTTACCTGCAGCTCCTGTTTCTCTCTAACTGTTTTTGTAACAGGGAGGGATAAACACAGTGTAAACAGTGTGTAAAAGTCTTTACCTGCAGCTCCTGCTTCAGTCTTAAATAGCACTATACACTCCGAGCGCAGCTCTTCTTCTCCTCCGCGTTAACGGTTTTGGAGCATCACACTAATACAACTAGCGCCCCCACCTGGACTGAAGGGGAGGCACATCAGAACCATGTATTCATTGGGGTCCTGGGAGAATTTCACCCGTATTCCCGAAAACACATCCCATGTGCGACTATTGACTGACACTTTCTGTAAACAGTCCCCGGATTGGCAGAGAAGTCCTTCCCGTTACCGTAGCAACCAGTATGTAAGCAGTGAGAAAGAGATGTTGGAGTTTTATCTCAGTTCAGCAGAGTAATAAATTATACAGAATATTTCAGCATAAAGAACAACAGTGCAATTAGCTACTACTACTACCACCACCACTACTCTACTACTACTACCACCACCACTTCTCTAATACTACTCTACTACTACCACCACTTATCTGCTACTACTACTACTACCACCACCACCACTTCTCTAATACTACTCTACTACCACTACTACTGCTGCTACTCTACTACTACTACCACCCCATCACTACTACTACTCTACTTCTACAACTACAACTACCACCACCACTACTACTACTCTGATATTACCACCCCCGCCACCACTACTACTACTACCACCACCACTACTACTACCACCACCTTTACTACTACTGCTGCTACTTCTACTCTACTACTACCATTACTTCTACTCTACTACTGCTACTACTACCACTACTACTACTGGCAGAGCTGAAGGTGGTAGAGGTAAAGATGCTAAAGTTTGTGTTGGGAGCGACGAAGATGGACAGGATTAGGAATGAGAGGAATCAGCTCAGCTTGGACGATTTGGAGAAAAAGCTAGAGAAGCGAGATTGCGTTGGTTTGGACGTGTGGGGGAAAGAGAATAATGGGAAAAGGATGTTGAGGATGGAGCAGCCAGGCAAGAGGAAAAGAAGAAGGCCAAAGAGGAGGTTTATGGATGCAGTGAGAGAAACATGCAGGCAGTTGGTGTTAAAGAGGCAGATGCACAGGACAGGAAGGAATGGAAACAGAGGATCCGCTGTGGCGCCCCCTAACAGGAGCAGCTGAAAGAAGATCTTAGCAAAGCACTAAACTTTCTGATACATGTGGAATTTATTTCTGCTATAAACCTTTTACACATACATAGAACTGTGCAACAAAGAATATATACATTTTATAAATACATTTTCAAGTACTTTAAACAACAGTTGAAAATGTGAAATAACTTATTACATATAACAAATTGTCTACAATTGTTTAACAACAACTTTTTCTGCAGCCTATAATTTTCAGACTCTAATTTTATCTACTTTTATTGTGCATTTTATGTTTTGTCTTTTAAATCTTACTTTTATTTCTTTTTCATTTGATTTTATTCCTAATTCTATCACTTCCTTTACTTTTTAATGCTCATTTTATTTTTGTAAAGCACATTGAATGACCTCTGCATATGATAATATGCTATAGAGAGTCCGGTGTGGCTCGCTCACTGTGCTATAGAAATAAACTTGCCTTGCTTTAAACTAAATGTAGGTAGGATTCTTTGCTGAAAGAATTTAATACAATGATCTATTTAAAGTACAGAATGCTAGTACACATGATAAAATACTACTAAATACCATAAACTAGTGCATTTGTGTTATACAAAATTTGCACAAAAATCCAATAAACAGCTCAACTGACAGTTTGAAGTGCAGAGGGCAAGATCTAAAACATCAAAAAGTATATACAGGACCATAGGGTTATGAATCATTTCCCTTAACCAGAGGTCAATCAGTAAAACCACCAACTCTGAGAAGATGGAATGCCAATGAAGTGCTAGGTGTTAAAAGTTCATGTTTAATACAACAATTGATGTTTATAAGACCTGACTGGAAAGTTGGTGAAAAGGAACAATAGATTGGCCATTGGCTGTGGGTCTGCCACTCACAGCTGTTCTGATAGTCTAAGTAAATTCCAGGAGGAAAGAACCTGCTTAACTTATTACCCATACTCTACAAGTTAAGACTGAAGCATTTGTGGACAAGGTTTAGAGGAAAGTCCCTTGGGCAGAGCTTTACAGACAGCTGGACACTGTGTAGAACAGGCATGCTGAGGCAACTGGAGAGGGGTTTCTAGCACTTACACCCAGTTACTTGCCATTACCTACACCTACATTACCATATCTATATTATCTGTTTGAGCTGTCCCACTGAGATAGCAGTGATTCTGCCCCATTCTGCTATGTTCTAGGTATGTTTTTTAAACAATATTTTCATGTCTCTGCAACCATGTGCTCCTGTATGTCAGTGTACTGCAGGAGTAGGGTTAGGAAGCTGTGCATAAAGGAACAGGTAAAAATCAGTTTTTAATGTATAACTTATGTATCCTTTTATTCTGTGATTTTTATTAAATGAGAACAGCATAACTAACCTCACTACCGCATAGTCCAATCAGTGCTCTTTTCATTTCACTCAGCACAGCAGAGTTGGTTGTGGCACAAACTCAGGTCTTTTCACTGATCTTTTCTCAGAAAATAAAAAGAGCAGATTCTCTCCAACTTCAAACTACTACTACCCTACCCTTTTAGCTGGATATTAATACATTTTACATCTGGACCTAATCTTGTTTTTGATTTGACAAGTTTTACGTCTTAATGCATTTATGTGTCTTTAATATTGAATGTCTAAAGCTCTTTCCACACTCTGAGCAATGATACGGCTTCTCTCCAGTGTGAATGCGCTGGTGAACTTGCAGATGACTCTGCTGAGTAAAACTCTGTCCACACTCTGAGCAGTGAAATGGTTTCTCTCCAGTGTGAATGCGTTGGTGTTTTTGGTAATCGCTTTGTCGAGTAAAATTCTTCCCACACTCTGAGCAGTGATACGGTTTCTCTCCAGTGTGAATACGTTGGTGTATTTGGAGATGACTCTGTTGAGTAAAACACTGTCCACAGTCTGAGCAATAATACGGTTTCTCTCCAGTGTGAATGCGCTGGTGCGCTTGGAGATGACTCTGTTGAGTAAAACTTTGTCCACACTCTGAGCAGTAATAAGGTTTCTCTCCTGTGTGAATGCGCTGATGTTTTTGGTGATCACTCTGTCTAGTAAAACTTTTCCCACACTCTAAGCAGTGATACGGTTTCTCTCCTGTGTGAATGCGCTGGTGTATTTGGAGATTACTCAATCTAGTAAAATGTTTTCCACAATCAGAGCAGCGATACGGTTTTTCTCCAGTGTGAATGCGCTGGTGTATTTGAAGACTAGTGCGTCTAGTAAAAGTCTTCCCACAGTTTAAGCAGCGGTATGGTTTATCTCCAGTGTAAATGCACTGGTGGTGTTGGAGAGTACTCCACTTACTGAAACTCTTCCCACACTTTGTGCAGTGGTGAGTTTTTTCTTTGACTGTAGATTTTTGTTTTCTTCTTTGAGATGTGTTGGTGTGGAGAGCAGCAGGAAACATTTTCTGAGTACTGAAGCTCCTAGACACCATATTCTTCAGCAGTGTGACATATTCCTCCTGGGTGGCGTTTCTTGATGTGCTTGTTAATGGAACTTACAACTGTGTAGCAAAATGGCTACTAGAAGAAGAAGACTTGCAACAAGAGGTCATTCATTTCTGTGGAAGAAAACAGAAATGTGAAATTAAATGTGCAACAAAATAACAACAAACTCCTAAAAGCAGATAAAGAAAACCAAATCAACAAATGAGAAAAAAATATTATAATTGTCCATTGGAAAATTCTTATTAACACTTACATATAAAGCATTTATCAGATGCTCTTGTCCAGAGTGACAACAAAAGATCTTGATATGGATCTGTGAGTATGAAAAGTGAGTGCACCTATAAGATTAACAGTTCATTTGAAGATTAAATTACAGTCAGGTGTTTTCAATGAAAGAGATGACAGTCAGACATGGATGGACACATATCTAAGTCTGTTCACATGTGCAGGTATCATGGCACAAATAAAGAACATTTCTTAGGAGCTCAGAAAAAACATGCTGCTCATTAAGCCCATAAACCTTTAAAATCATAGCTAAAGAGTTTGGAGCTCGCAAATGCACAACCAGAAGGACTGTGTACAAATAGAGGAAATTCAAGACCGTTGTTACCCTCAGCAGGAGTGCCTGACCAACAAAGATCACTCTAAAGCAAGACGTTAAACTGCCTGGAAGGTCAGAAAGGAAACCAGTGTCTCCTCAATTTACTTCTGGTGGGCCGAGAACTTCATCTGCAGCAAGAGAAATATTACACATTTTTAATGAAGTTATGTTAAAGTTTGTGTTCTTACATTATGCTTTGGAAAACCTGAGTGAAGCTCAGGAAACTGCACTGTTCAGCATTTTAGGGAGAAACAAACCCATTTTGACTGACGATACAGAATATTTCAGCTACAACGTCTAGGAGACGAAACTTATGTTATAAACAAAAATGGGTGGGCCTAAACAGGCTTTGGCCGAAAACGGTGGTTCACGTGTGTACGGGAGGCTTTTGGCTGAAATGATGGAGTTACTAACGGCGGCAGAGTCTCCGGTTGTGTTGATCAGTGTTGTGTGGACGGTTGTGCAAAAGGAAGGTGAAATTCCAACATTTCCAACATGACAGACATGACACCCGGTCACATGCTGCTGGTTTTGTAGTGAGAACTTTATTCTTAATTAAGAGTTTAACTGAAGCGTGTGTGTTTAACAGTAATTACAGCTGTTCTAATAATACACAGCGCCGCTCAGCGCCAGTGTTCAGAAAGTGTGGAGCAGCTTTATCTCTGCGCACTCCTGTAGAAGAGGGAGCTATAAATACAGTGTAAACACTGTGAACAGGGTTAAACAGCCTCTGTACCTGTAAATCCTGTTTCTGCCTGTTTCTGTCACACTGTAGACTCCGAGCGGCGCTGCTGCTGCTGCTGCTTCTCCAGCGTTAAAGTGCATCACCGCCCTCTACCGCGCTGGAGTGTAATACATACGGTATACACACTTTACATCCGGGTCCATCGATTTAGTTCCTCCTCCGCTGTGTCCTCGCAAACCCGGCCCTTCTGGTTGCTGCGGAGCCAATGGTAGTCCAGGGGTGTGGTTTGTCGTGTTTCTGGCTCTAAGGGGATCGCGGTGTTTTACAGTCCGTTCCGCAGCGGGCCAGGCAGGGGCGCTAGGGTTCTGACTGCGGCTCCTCCGAACCCGATAAAGCGGAGAAGAAGAAGAGAGAGGAGCTGAAGGTAAAAAACACTTTTACACGCGGTGACTGTTACTCTCTCTCCCGCCCCCTTCCTCAGTCTCTCCCTCTCCCCCCCCTCTCTTTCTCCCTCTATCCCTCTTTCCCCCTTCCCCTCTCTCTCTCTCTCTCTCTCTCTCTCTCTCTCTCTCTCTCTCTCTCTCTCTCTCTCTCTCTCTTCCTCTCTCTCTCTCCGGTGTAGGATTGTTTTTTCTCCCTCCCTCCCTCTCTCTCTCCCTCCCTCCCTCCCTCCGGTGTAGAATTGTTCTCTCTCTCTGTACAGTAAAGTGTAAACATGTGAAGTGTGTGAGCGAGCAGAAGACGCTGCCTCCAGACTGAGCTGAGGTCAGTGTTCGCTCTGCACCTGTAATTTTTTAGGGTGTGAGTGACGCGGGTTGTGATTGGGTGAGAGGAGAATATGTAATGTTATTATGATGCAGTTTGAGTTTAATGGTCTTTACAGAACGTTCAGTGAAGTCAGTGCTTCATTCATAGTTAAACAGATCAGACCTGCAGCAAAATTAAACACCTGTATTAACATAGTGCACTATGGCCAAGACCAGCACAGCACACTGTTTTTCCTCCGAATTACAGGAAACAACAGGTTCTAGATCAGATCTCAGTTCTTCTCCTAATTCTTCTGCCCGTCTGAAAGCTCTTAGCACCACTGCACCTGTTCCTGAAGAATTCGCTACAGGAGAGCATGGACGTGTCCCAGAACACATCATTTTCTGGCCCTAGTGTAGATAAATGGAAGCACCTCTGGCTCTGCAGGGTCAGTGTCCAGCACAGACTGGCTGTTCCTCTTCTCAAACACTCACATCACTAAACCTGGCAGTAAGCAGGTGAGATGAACCAGGTGTGTTTGAGCAGGGAAATCACCAAACCGTGCTGGACACTGACAGTTGCCCCACAGTTGCCTACTGATGGTGTAAACAATGATGTCCAGTATCGACCGCATAGGGAACCACATGCTCCATGACAACAAGCTTTACTGCTGAGTTCTTATAGGTTCAGACTAAACAGTGTTTTATTGGGCAACAAGAGCCAGACACCGTCTGCCAAGGACCCTGCGGCCGCGTTTACAGCAAAAGCTTTGCCCCATTAGGCTCATAATCATTGTAGAACTGTTTGTCTTTGTTAACACACTGTTAAAGTGCACCGCAAGTAAATGTGACCCCTGCATGTTACCCATCCACATGTGGAGCAGGGGCAGCTGTCCGCAGTCCCTGGGGAGCAGTTTTGTGGGGAACCTCAGTGGTACCTGGGTTGGGACTTTGCGAACTTGTGAAGGGCAAGGTCCTAACCACTAGGCCACCACTGCCCTATAAAATCTTTCTGCCATGACCATGTCCCCTGTTCATGTCAGCTTGGCCACGTCTAATGTCCAGGAGGAGGAACAGGTGTTTCCTCAAAGTGTCCACCGCTTTCATCAGGTCCTGCAAATGTGAAACAAGTGCAGTATTTTGTATTTGCTGCCTCAGGATCTAACCAGTCTCACGCAAAAAGCACAAAGTTTTGTGGAATTAATGAACATTTTTACTGGAGCTACTGTCTCAAGCAGAACAATGATTAGCCTAAAACTGACGAGCAGTGAATCTGTGCTCGTCACCAAAAGGAAGAGAGGTGGACAGTTTGGCTTCCAGTACATGTTCAGCAGCAGAAGTAAATCTGTAAGAAGCAGAACATTATGCTCTGAATGGAAAACTTTCAACACACATACACACTGTGGGAAAGGACACCGAACACACTGACAATGCCGTCATCTTTTTCAGTAATTAAAGGCGACATTGAGCAGACGTTTTCCTGTAGGATGATAGTGTAAGTCATTTTGTAAAAAGAATTGTATGATAATGTTAATAGATATATTTACTCATATTTAATATAGCACTACTGATACGTTGTTAAGCTTCCTACCTTTCTACTGGCAATGGGAGCATTTAATGATCACTTTAGCTTGACATTCCTGCTTGCCATTGAAAGTGAACTATGGCAGACTGGATCAGACCTGTTCAGCCACAACATTAAAACCACTGACAGGTGAAGTGAATAACACACATTGTCTTGCTTTAATTACACCTTTAAAGGGCGGAATTAGTCAATAAGTAAACTGCCAGTTCTTGAAGTTCATTTGTTGGAAGCAGGGTTTCCAATATGCAGTGGTTAATACCTATCAACAGTGATACAAAGAAGGAGGTCATGGGCACCCGAGGCTCACTGCTGCATGTGGGGAGTGAAGGCTAGTGGGTCTGGTCTGATCCCACAGAAGAGC
>JBBPDA010043868.1:0-14236 GCA_037974385.1 Arnoldichthys spilopterus
ACCTCTGCATTTAACCCATCACACGTGCACACGTGGAGCAGCGGGCAGCTACCAACAGTGCCCAGGGAGCAGTGTAGGGGGACGATACCTTACCCAAGGGTACCTCAGTAATGCCCGGACTGGGACTCGAACCTACGACCTTCAGGTCCCAATGGCAGCATCCTAACCATTAGGCCACCACTGCCCAGATTAGCACTAGCTCGTATCAAGTAGCGCTTGATATGACATCGCCATTTCATCAACGGTTCCCCAACTCTAGTCCTGGAGGGTCAGTGCTGAGCACAGTCTGGTGATCTTCCACCTTAAACATGGTCATGAAACTTGGCATGAACAGGTAAGATCTTCAAACTGTGCTGGACACTGGCCCCCCTGGACCAGAGGGACCCGTACACTAGTAGCTATTCTGCGTCCTACCCATCCTCCCCTTTAGAGGAGTACTGCTCCCCAGGCACTGTTGACGGCTGCCCGCTGCTCCACGTGTGACGGCTTAAATGCAGGGGTCACATTTCGTTGTGCTGCTTGAGTGCGTTCACGATGACAAACAGTCCCTTTCACTTCATCTGCGTTTCATGGTATTGGGTTAACTCCTCTCCAACTGTGTGTCGCTGCACATTACTCGACAGATGACCTACAAAGCAGGAAAAGTCATACTATTGCATAACACACAGGGCGAGCGAGCGAGCGAGCGAGAGAGCGAGAGAGAGAGAGAGAGAGAGAGAGGCGAAAAAAATGTCAATACTGCAATTTGAGCCTGCAGACGCACCGGACAAACACCAACACAATCGAGGTTTGATGCCTAGAGAGATCACAAGCTAGGGGAATATTAATGATGCTGTGGCGGCGGAGATGTTTCTCCAATAAGCTCTAGCAAAGAAGCCGTCCCCTCCCTGCAAGGCCAGAAGGACTTGACACGAGTGAGTGTATGGTCACCTAGGAGAGTAACAACAAGAACCCTTTCCCTTCCCACTCCAGCAGCCTTTCAGACAGAAACTGTCCTCGGTTCCATTGCCCTGATAGTCCGTCCAGTTAAAGGAACGTCTGATCTCCATCTGCTGCAGCTCTAGGGACTGTAACAAGGAGTCGATCTGTACTGATAGCGCACGATGCGTCGAAAAATCGGTGTCACCCATGGTGCAGCAGCAATGCCCATGTTTGGCTACTGTGGGACGCGAGCCTCGACGTTTCCACCAACCACTGCCTTGCGTTGCCTAGAACGGTGTTTCCCAACCCTGGTCCTGGAGGCACACAGCAGTGTTGTAACTGCTCCTAACGCACCTGATCCAACTAATCCCCCACTTAGCATCACTTTACCGAGTTAAAGCAGGTGTGGGGAGGCAGGTGGGGAGGGGAAGCAGTAAAATGTGTAGGGCGCTGTGCCTCCAGGACCAGGGTTGGGAAACACTGGCCTAGACTGACTAGTTTGCACTGTGTCAATTTAGATTTTTTCTATATTTCGTGTATTTAAATATCACTGCCCTTCAGTATCTGCGTATAATAGGTATCGTATCTTGCCCTGCAAACATCGTTTACAGATTCAGTACTGTATGCATTGTTTATAGTGTGTATATGGTGTTTGTTGTTAGATTTATCTTATTTATTTTTCTGTCCAATCTCTTTTCTGTAGCTCGTTAGGTCATTGCACAGTCGTGGACATTTCACTGTGCGTTGTACTTGACTGTGTTCACAATTAATTCTCCTTCATTTCACTGTGAGCAGTGTTTTGTACTGAGTGGGCAGTGGAGGCCTAGTGGTTAGGACACTGCCTTTGGGACCTGAAGGTTGCAGGTTCGAGTCCCAGCCCGGGCACTACTGAGGTACCCTTGAGTAAGGTACCGTCCTGCTACACTGCTCGCCGGGCGCTGTTGGTAGCTGCACGTGTGATGGGTTAAATGCGGAGGTCACATTTCGTTGTGGTGCTTGAGTGTGTTCACAATGACAAAAGTGTCACTTTCACAGAAGCAGCTTTTGCTCACGACGACGCTGCTGTGTTTGACCCTTAATAATAAAATGTCGACATTATTCGTGTGTGTTAATGGAAATGTAGCAGATTGTGTGAAATTTCATCATGTTTTAATACTGACGGCAGCGATGTGATTGTCCCACCCAATCACATCGCTGCGAACTGTAACGACGTAGAAGATCGTTGACGAAAATGATCAACGTAGGGTCAAACTGTGACGAAACTTGTGATTTTACATCCAAAAACCACATATAAACGACAAAGAACCTGTAATCAGCAGAAGAAGAGAGAACACATGTGGACGGGCAGCTGCAGTAGCACGGTCATGGCCGGGCATGGTCAGGGGTTTTCCTGCTCATTCCCAAATACAAAGAGGTCAGTGTCGGTGATAACCAATCAATCGCATGCTACAGATGCACCACACCGAGATTAGGTGGAACAACAGGAGACCACCCCTTTCAAGAAGTCAGGTCACTCGCATCTGCCCTCTTCATTACGACCAGGCAGGAGGTGGGGGGGGGGGGGGTCGCATTAGAAAGGAGGCCGGACCCCTTTAGTGCAACCACAACAAACACTGTGCCAGTGTCCCCTAGGACACACAACACTACTCATGTTGTCAGTGCATCACTCAAAAGGCTGTGTGTCAGCACAGAGCGAGTTGGCCATCACGGCTCGACTGCACCATGTGTGGTCAGAACGGTAGGCTTGGCACTGCTGGCATGAGCGGAGCGCTGTAAGCCTGTGCCCGCAGTTCCTATTTAACTGACTTAGCCTCTTTTACTGTGATCCACGCCTGGCTGTGAAAAACCAAACGCACCTTTGCCAAAACAGACCCAGGCGGGTTGTGTGTGCAGGTGCACTTCGGTCCAGCGTGAAAACTGAGGAAAGGGGGCGAAACGGTGCGGCCTGCTTGGGACATCTGCCCCAATTAAACACCTCCTCCCCCACACTGGCTCCCTGTGGTGAGTCAGGAGCCGTAGAATAATTACATTTGACTACATTGAACACTTAAACGTGAAGCCATGACCGGTTAGGATTAACCCTTTAACTCTCGCCCGCAAGACATTTGCAGCGTTCATTCGGCTTCTACTTTTAAAACTGGACTTTGCATCTTTTTCAATGCGCCTGTTCACTTTTGGCTACATTTTATACAGTTTTTATTCTTATAATGTTATCTTAGGCATATTGCTTTTTCTATTATATCCATTTTTTATGATATTTATTTTTATTATTATTATTTCTGTATATTTGCTTGTTTTAAGACGTCCTAGTGGGCAGTGGTGGCCTAGTGGTTAGGACGCTGCCTTTGGGACCTGAAGGTTGCAGGTTCGAGTCCCTGGGCACCACTGAGGTTCCCTTGAGCAAGGTACCGTCCCACTACACTGCTCCCCGGGCGGTAGCTGCGTGTGATGGGTTAAACGCAGAAGTCACATTTCGTTGTGGTGCTTGAGTGTGTTCACAATGACAAGTAGTCACTTTCACTCAACTTCCTTGGCCTATAAAAAACCTAATAATCATTAATAATTGTATATACATTATATATATTTATTATATAGATCAGTCGCAGTCGTCCTTCCTTGGATCACTTTGGGTAGGAACTACCTTCCGCACCCCTGGAACACGCCACAAGAGCGGCCGTCTTGGAGATGTCGTCTAGCCATCACAATGAGGCCCTTGTCAAAGTGGCTCAGATCGTGATGCTCCTGCTTCCAGCACATTAACTTCCAAGAACTGACTGTTCACTTGCCGCTTAACATGTGCCACTGTAATAAAATAACTAGCGAGTGAATGTTATTCCCTTGACTGACTCAGTAGGTCTGAATGAAGGTCATATTAGCAACTGAATATGGCAAGTGAAGTGAAAGTGACTTTTTGTCATTGTGAACACACTCAAGCACCACAACGAAATGTGACCTCTGCATTAAACCCATCACACGTGCACACGTGGAGCAGCGGGCAGCTACCAACAGCGCCCGGGGAGCAGTGTAGCGGGACGTTACCTTACTCAACGGAACCTCAGTGGTGCCTGGGCCGGGACTCGAACCTGCGACCTTCAGTTCACAAGGGCAGTGTCCTAACCACTGACGCGTCACAGCGTTGGGACCTTAAGCTACAACGAAAAAGAACAAGAAGCTTTTGAATGACCTCTCTACTCAATACAGATGGCGCGCACCTTCAACCTGTACCACCAGGGCGGCGCTGTCCCAACCCCCGAGCCCCGAACACTGTGCAAAACCCACAGACCTTTCTTAAACTCCTCCAACATGGAATCCAACTTGGTGTCGTGGAAAACAAAGTGGACCGGGTGGTTGTAGAACTTGGTGATGGTCTTCAGGGTGGTGCAGTCGTCCGGGTCCACGAAGGCCAGGTCCTTGACGAAGAGGATGTCCACGATGTTGGTGCGCTCGTCCTCGAAGACGGGGATGCGCGTGTAGCCGCTCTCCATGATTTCGGACATGGTGTTGAAGTCCAGCACGGCGTCGCTGTGGATCATGAAGCAGTTGCCGAGCGGCGTCATGACATCCTCCACCGTCTTGGTCCTGAGCTCCAGGGCGCCCTGGATCATGTTCAGCTCCTCCTTCACCAAGTCGTTGTAGGGCTCGGTCACTTTGAGCATCTCCACCAGCTTCTCGCGGTTGTAGACCGTGCCCATCTCCTGGCCCAGGACGCAGTCCAGCAGCTTGCTGACCGGGTAGGACAAGGGGAAGGTGAGCAGCATGAAGAACTTGGTGACCAGGATGGTGTTGGCACCCACCGCCAGGCCGTGGCGAGAGCACAAGGCCTGTGGGACGATTTCGCCGAAGATGACGATGCCGACGGTGGAGGCGACCACGGCGCCCACGCCCGAGCCTATGAGGTCGTCCAGCAGGATTGTGAGCGTGGTGTTGACCAGGACGTTGCCCAGAAGGAGGGAGCAGAGCAGGTAGTTGCCCTCCCGGCGGATGGGCTCGATTTTACGCGCGTACTTCTTCTCCTTGTCCGTGCCACAGCTCTGCACGATGCGCAGCTCCATGGGGTCCAGAGCCATGAGGCCCAGGTTGAGTCCACTGAACATACCGGACAGCACCAGCAGGCCACAGATCAGGATCACCTGGAGCCACAGGGGGAGCAGGGACCCCTTCTCTTCCACCACGCGCAGCCTGCCGTCCTGCTCGCCCAGCGGGTACCACGTGCCCCCCCTCCTCGCGCACAAGCCGTAGTCCCGCTGCGTCTCGCTCTTGCGCAGCGCCCGCACGATGACGCGCAGCACCGCGGAGGTTCCCTGCCTGTTCACGCTCACGCTGTCATTCACGTAGACGTCTTTGGAGAAGTCGGTGCACGTGCCGTTAAGCTTCCTCACCTCCTCCTCCTCACCACCTCTTCCTCCTTCTCCTCCACCGGCGGCGTCCGCTCCCAAGTCCACGAACCGGACCTGCTCCCAGGTGCCGTTGCCGAGGCGCAGCCCGTAGAAGCGCAGCAGCACCTCGCTCTCCTCGGTCACCTGGATCACGCCGTCCTCGGTGGACGTGGACGTCCGGTTGCTCCTCTCCAGGCGCATGCCGAGCACGCGGCCCCCGTCCGCGTCCCCGGCGCCGCTCTCCGCCGCGTGCGCGCACGCCGCGGCGCAGAGGAGAACCGTCAGCGTAAGCGCTCTCCCCCGGCCGCCGCCGCCGCCGCCGCCGCGCCATCCCGTCGCCATGTTTGTTGTGCACGCACACGCGCGCGCGCGCGCCGACATACACACACGCGCGCGCACGCTCCCTCTGTCCGTTCGACGGACGCTGACGTCACCCGCTCGCCCCGTAATTAGCATGCCACCAATGAGGCCGCCGCGCCCGCCTCCGAAAAACAAGCACACAGCCAATGACAGCCTGAGCGGCGCCCCCCTTATAAACCATATCACCAATGAGACGCCGAGAAGCGTCTTTTATAAGAATAACATCAATAGGAGCTCTATCTGCGCCCCTTTATTAGCATATCGCCCCTCTACCCCGCCCCCGTTATTAACATAACATCAATAGGATCTCTCTCTGAGCCCCCTTATTAGCATAA
Source organism: Arnoldichthys spilopterus (assembly GCA_037974385.1). NCBI lineage: Eukaryota > Metazoa > Chordata > Actinopteri > Characiformes > Lepidarchidae > Arnoldichthys > Arnoldichthys spilopterus. Next base: position 5,993 of record JBBPDA010043868.1, read on the forward strand.
AGCCAATGGGAGCTCTCTCTGAGCCCCTTATTAGCATAAAGCCAATGGGAGCTCTTGCTGCGCCCCCTTATTAGCATAAAGCCAATAGGAGCTCTAGCTCCACCCCGTTATTAGCATAAAGCCAATAGGAGCTCTTGCTGCGCCCTGAAGGCAGCAGAGAACGTCAGACTCAAGACCTGCATCTATAATCTGGAGATTTATTAGTTTACTGGATTTATTTCGTTTTGTTTTACTTTTTATTTATAATTTTAATTTGTTTACTACCTGTTGGTGGTGGGGGATTGCTGTTATTGTTTTTATCGTTTATATATTTTTATGTTTACTACTTATGGAGTGGTGGGGGCGGGGCGAATCGCTGTTATCGTTTTATTGTTTAATTGTTTTTATTTGTTTTTATTTTTTATTTGTTTGGGGGCGGGGTTTGTTATTATTATTATTTTCATTTTTTTGTTTGCTTTTATTGTTTTACTGTTATCACGTACAGCGTTTTGTGTCACATTGCGTTTGTATGAACAGCGCTGTACAAATAAAGTCTGATTGATTGAGCGCTCGAGCCGCGCCTCCTTATTTGCATACCACCAGTCAGAGTCCGAGCTCCGGTAGTTACGTCATTGAATGCAACCGAACGCGCCTCCCTGCTCGGTGTGCGGACTGGCTCAGTTGCGTCATGGCCAATCACGAAATGAAAGATTGACATAAAACGGAGCAGTTTTCCACCTTTTTACACTGACAGAATTCAAAGGCTTAGTTCATGTAGCCAAAATAAAATCCCTGAAATAAAATAAGTGGATATGCAAATATATACACACACAGAGCTAAAAATGGACATGAATTTATTGCAGCACACACTTACTTTAGCATTTAATTATTTATATTCACTTCAATTTGATTTCAATTAATTTTTTGACACTACTACACCTACAGCTACTGGAACTAAAAAAACATCAGACAACGGCAACTTTAGGCAAGTGGGTCACAGGTTACAGTCTGTGCACTGCAGTCTGTATTGTAAGACTTCATCGTCATAATAGGGGCGCCCTCTAGCGGTTGGAAATGATGTAACTCTACTAATCCACTTGAACTTGCACTATATAGTCGCTAGATGGTGCTGCTGGCTAAGCATTTAAAATTTAGGCCTTTTTAATATTTTTTCCCCAAATTATCCTGCTTCAAATAGCTGTGTTTAATTATTGAATTTATTTTTAAAATTAAGGAATTAATTAACGAAGGTCCTGTTTTAGGGGGCTATGTAACAATTACACTAAAATACATTCAATACATTAATCAGAGCCACTAGACTGTAAACTGCTTTCTGCCCTGTGCATGTGCTAATACAGTCTTGACTTGACAAAATTCTGTCAGATCAGCCTGCAGCCCAACAATATTCTGTCCGACCCAAGTCCTGTCTTACCCCATCCAAGTTGTCCATCTAAGTGTTTGTCTGACCCTAACAAAATACCTAAAAAAATTCTGTCCGACGTCAACAAAACTCAAAATTTGATGAAAGTTTGGTCTGATTCCACCTAATTGACCTCAAATTGTTTTTTTTTCTGATCTGATACTAGTCAAAGGATATTCTTTCCCAAACTGACCTTTATTCTATTTGACCCTGACAAAATTCTGTCCTAAATTAACTATAGTCTGACAAAGTTTTATTCAATCAACAAAATTGATGTATAACCCTGACAAAATCCCGTCCAACCTTATGTCAATAAATTTCCGTCCAAGCATGTCAAAATGTTTGGGTGACCCCATAAAAATCCTGTCTGATCTCAATATACTCCAACAATATTCTGTCTCAAGCTTACTGTAGTTGGAAAAAAACGTGTGTTCATGGCAAAATTCTATCAGAACCCAAACAAAATCCTGTCCAACCTCAACAAAGTCATGTCCAAAGCAGTGAAAATTTTGTCCGATCTGACCCTAGCCCAACAACATCTGGTCCCACACTGACTAAAGTTTAACAATGATCTGTTCAAACCTGACTAAACTCTTTCTGACCCTCCAACATCTCAACTCCACAAAATCACGTCCGACCTAAACAATCTTTTTCCAGCCTTCTCAAATTTGTCAGGCTCTCACAAAATTCTGTCTGACCCAGTAAAACGTCTGTCTAATGTTGACAAAACAGTCAAACCTCAACAAAATCCTGTCGCAAAATCCGTCAAAATCGTGTCCCGACTGTAGCTCCACAAAATTGTCACAAACTGACTGTGGTTCAGCAAAAAATCCACCAGACGCCGAACTGTGACCCAACAACATTCTGTCTGACCATCCAAAAAATCCCTAGAGTCAGTGCTGAGGATGAAAGTTGGTTTTTTGACAGAACCACTGAAGATTTCTCTTTTCTTCTCATTTCTCTGAACACGTTAAGCACACATTTTTTAACCAAAAAGAAAGATATGCAGACTCCAATTCAATTTAAATACCAGTGTTTAATTAGTACATTAATGCAAAATAATTAATTTATGAATTACAAGAACACAACATAGAAAGATACTTGACAGAATGTAGGTTTGCGGGCAATAGGCACTAATCTACTGGTCCTGTTCTGCAATACTGTGCAATTCTCAGGCGTGTCATCCAATCAGACAATCATAAATTGCAATTAAAAAAATAAATGTTTCAATCATCAGGATCACCTCAGTCCATGAGGTCAAACACAACATGACATCAAAAAAATATTCACTTTAGCCATTAGAGCAGTAATATTCAATAGAATAAAATACATTCTTTGATAATTGTCCTGAAAAATATATATAGGGACTAGAAATAAATTAAAACTGATGTATTTCTGTCTAAAATAGCGGATATATATATATATATAAAATTTTAACTGTGTGTATTAGCTAATCATATAGTAAACACAGGCAGTTCGTTCACACTACAGCCTTATTCTAGACTTTTTAACTGCATCAGACGCCCTAATGCTAATCTCCCTCCGCAGGGACGGGTAAAAAAACACACAAGATTTACTTCTGTTGAAGACGTGTCTGATCCTGTCAGACTAAAAGGTGATAAGTGAAACTGGTTTGACGAAGAGGAATGTCAGATCACTGTGTGTACTTTAAAAATGAGGGGGAAAAAAAGATCTTTTAATAATAATAATTGGGTGAGATGAGAGAACCAATCACAGAACGATGAGGTAATCAATTAAAATAACAAAAATGAAATAAATGACATTGTTTCCTAAAGTGTATCAGGCAAAATTCTGTCAAAAAAAAATTCTGTCCAACCAACAAAATTCCTCTACAGCCCTGACAAAATCCTGTCTGACCTTATGCCAACATATTACTGTCCGACCAGGTCAAAATCTCACTCTACAGAGACGGTAAAAAACAAAAAACAAGATTTACGTCCATCGAAGACGTGTCTGATCCGGTCAAACTAAAAAGTGATGAATGAAACTGATTTAAGAAAAAAAAAAAAAAAAAAAAACATCCTCTAATTATAATAACTGGAACCAATGACAGAATAATGAGGTAATCAATTAAAATATGATGTTCTATGCAACACTTAGTAATACTGTGTGTCAATGCAGAGTCGCCACAGATTGTGTCAACGATTCACTGCCAGTGTTTAAGACTTATATTCTCACACACTTCGGCCTCCGCATTCTGGCACAAGAACCTGAAGCTGAAAGTTCTTTTTAAGGTCAATATTACTTCAGAGGCTAAAAACAAGCCTATGAAGTGTACATGGCGAAGTCAAAGGTGTGGTACGTGAAGTAAATCTCCACCTTAGACACCAACAGAACACTGGTGTGTGCTAAACTGCAGGTTTTGGTTATTTTTAGTTGAGAACTAAGTGCGAACACATTGTACTAAAGAAAATACAACAACAAAAAATCAATGATCAAGCCCCACTCAACTTGTGCTTCTTCATCTACGTATATACAGCGCTACTCAATCATTTGGGATCATGTGTCAACAATATGTGTTGATATTTTTTTCGAAAATGATGTGTAAACGCAATGTTGTGTACATTTAAAGGACATAAAACAGACAATAAAATGCATCTACTGAAGGTAAATTCAGTAGGTTAAGCAGGGGAAGCAACAAGTGTCATTAAATGATAAATAATACGCTGTTATTATTTATTTATAGCCACTTCATGACCTTAAATTCATGACTTTCCAATCCAGATTTGATCAGTGGCAATTGTGAAGTGTTCTGGATAAGAATATTGAACTGAAATGTATGACGCGTCACAGTTCTTCTTGTTTTTATAGATCTACTAAAACGTGTTTTTACCAAAACACTGATTTGAAAACTTTGAGTGGTCGTCTCAGTCGAGGTGCCACAAGGAAATGTGAGTTTGAAAGAGGGCTAACAATCTGAGCATGTACGGCAGGTGCATTACTCACAAAGACGAGCAGGAATAGTGACTAAAGTGATGTCTGCATTCAGATAACAGCACAGGCCGGGTTAGGGGGTGGGTGGCGTTTTAGGGGGGGGCGGGGGGGGGGCATTTTACTAGAACAGTCTGGGTCAACTTGACCAATCGAAGGAAGACTCATTGCAAATCAGTGCAAAGTCCTGACTAATCACCTTTATACCATATACATTTCTACTCTAACAGGAGGGATATGGTGCACAATGAAAATGTACCCACCCACAACAGTTTGGCAAGAATTAGTTATGTCAATCATGTGCTATCATCGTCATAGTTACGAAATCTAAACCCAGTTGAACACAAATGGGACCATCAAAACACCAATGACGGGTATTTTGTTTTTGGTAAAAATGGTGTTCCTACCCAGTACAGCTCCAGAGACTTGTAGAATCTATGTCAAGGTAAAGTGAAGCTGTGCTGACAGGATGCAGTGGCCCAACATTTTAATAAGCTGTTTTTTATGCAGTTTTTTTCTTTAATTTGTCAGCAAGATTTCAAGTACACTGACCATTCTGGTCTGAATACCAAAATGGTGAGTGAGTGATTATTTGTTATTGTGAACACACCACAGCACAGCACAGCACAGCACAGCACACAGGGCACCACAATGAAATGTGACCTCTGCTTTTAACCCATCCATGTAGGAGCAGTGGGCCCAGGTAGCAGTGCTTGAGGACGGCACCTTGATCACAGGTACCACAGTGGTACTTGTACAAGTCTGGGATTGGAACCTGCAACCTTCAGATCACAGGGGGAACTCCCTAACTATTACGCCACCACTGCCCCAAAATGGTGGAGAATGTGGGCACATTCCACATCCTGCTTGCAGCTGTTAAAGGAAATCACTACCAATAGAAGTCTCATCAATCCAAATAAAACAATGCATAAGTCGAAAGTGTTATTATATGGACCCTTAAATGTATTGGAGGTAATCTGCCATTGTTTTTAGCAAAAAGTCAGGGCTTGTGAGAATATTTCTTTACACAGGGTTTAGAAGAAGCGACTCCAACACAGTTGTAATTTCATCCCAGCAGCATGTTTGTTATTTTCTCCACTTTGCAGCATGTACAGCTCCAAAATCCTTTCCATGTAAGGCCATGTATAAGACAGGCTACTTTAAGTGCTGGAGTTACTGCCTCTGAGCTTGCAGTTCCAGCATCACATTCTACTGGCTGCTGTGGGCTTCCTGGGGTTCTGACACTCTGCACGTCCCAGCCTCTGCCTGGCCGTCATTACTGGGCAAGAGGACTTCCACGGAAAAGCTGACTTTTTTGGACTGGAAGATACTGTAAGTGTTGTCAAATCGTAGCACATCTGGAGAAAAAAACAGATTAAATATTAATTCCATTCTCTATTCTATTTAAAATCTTACTACATTTTTCCCATCTCGTGTTGTAGGTACTCACACACTCCTGGATCTGCACAGGTGAGGGATCCGTCCTCAGGGACCAGGTGTGCATTGTAGCGTTCACTGGGCACAACCTCCTGCATCTGGCCTGCCTTCATCCACTCCCCTAACTTTTTCTTCATGTAGACCCCAAAGCCCACGTCTGCTCCATCACAGCAAAACTGCCATCTGAGAGAGAGAGAAATAGAGGAAAGAAAGAGAGAGAAAGAAAGAGAGTAACGAAAAAGACAGAGAGAGAGAGAGAGGGAGAGAGAGAGAGAGAGAGAGAGAGAAATAAAGAGGAACACGAGTGAGAGAGAGCGAGAGTATCCATGTTTGGTAAGAGAAGACAGCATCTTTTATTCTGCCCAGGGAACTATGTAATGTAGCTAAAAGTGGCTCAGATCCTAATGTTCGCCAATTTCTTTTTTGCTTCCAGCATATCAACTTCAAGAACCGACTGTTCACTTACTGCCCATTATACCCCACCCACCTGACCGGTGCCATTGTAATAAAATAACTAGAGAGTCAATGTTATTCATTTTACCTGTCAGTGGTATTAATGTTATGGCTGATGTTTTTGTAGCTCAGTTTTCACATATTGTGGCGTGAATGAGACTTTTAGAAGCTTTAACAGTAAGTACAAACTGTGGGCCTAAGGCGGGGTTCACCCAGGACAGGAGGCTCCACCCATCCCAGGGCAACACATAGACAGGCAACCATTCACACACACACACACACACCTACGGGCAATTTAGAGCATCCAATCAACCTACTGCAGCCTTTGGACTGTGGGAGGAAACCGGAGAACCCAGAGGAAACACACACCAACACGGAAAGAGCTCACACACTCCACACAGAGATCGTGGGATCGAACCCAGGACGCTACATTAAACTATTCATTTTAAAAACAGGCAAGGAGAACTGAGAACCATGCAGTGCTTGCTCCTATCCAAGTCAATAGGAAAGACGAAAGACCTAAAGATGTTCTGGAGGTACGCTATCCATTTGGTCACCAGGATTCAGAACTGACTTGACGGGAAATAACAATAATGATCATGCAGTGCTGTCAGCCTTCCCTGCCCTCACCTGAGCACACAGCCTGGTGCCAGGATCTCATACTCCACCTGGTGTGAGGAGCCACGGCTGATGGACACGCTCTGATCGTACTGCACCTTAATGAAGTCCCGTGCATAGTAAGACTTGGGCACCTGCCCTCCTTGGTTAATCTGTTCAGAGACAAACAGGAAAAGGCTTAAGATGAGGGAGTTTAAGGTTTGTTGGCACATGAAAGTAAGTAGTTGATAAGAGGAAAAGAAAGGTAGAAGAGAAAACGAAACTTACTGAGATGACAGGAAGGCTAGTGGTGCGCTTGGCATGATATTTTGGAGATATGGTACGTTTTAGATGAAATCTACATTCACGTTCACAGTAATAGGAACATGTGCGTACATTACTAACAGTGAACTGCTCTTCACATTTTCAAGTTGCTGTAATTTAATTGCATGCAATATTATAATTTTAATTGGGGGAATTTAATAAAAATTATATTAAATGATGCAGAGCTTGTATACCAGCATGTTACATATACTAAAACATCAAGTCTGAAAAATTGACTTTTTTGGTTAAAAAAAAGAACATTTTCGCATTTAAATTGAAATTTTTTTTTTATTGAAATTTTTTTATTTCCCCCAAATCGTCCAGCCCAACTGCACGTCGTATTCAGCGGCCTAGCAGGACACAGAATGCCCTTAGTTTAAACATTTCTGTAAAATATTAAACATGAACAGTCCATACAGTATTGTAATACCATGTAAGAGCAAAGTTACTTTAGTCAAACATAGTGACTCACCTAGGAGTAAAATGGTGCAAAACATTTTGAGAAAAAAACGCATCAGAGCAAATAATAATCAGATAAAAAAAATCTTTTAAGAATTGAGAAACTTACAGAACCGTTTTGGAAACGTCTTAGTACAAAAATAAGAACCGTATCCAGCAACAAAGTGAAAAAAAATGACAAATGTACTTAAAAAGTATTGAAATATACAAATTCAGCATCTTTACCTATGCAGGTATGGACAGACAACAGGTCAGAGCCGATCAGGTCATTACTTTTATAATTTTGCATGAAATGTAGTAAATGGGAGCAGTTACTGCCCAGTAGTTATTATGCCATACACACACCCTCCTCTACTTTCTGCTGCAGTCTCTCCGTACCACGGCATCAAAGCCCTGAGTGCAAGCCTTTCATTCTAAAACGCTTTGGAAAAAATACACCAATCAGCCAAAACATTAACACCCCAGTTCTATCAACAGTTCACTAGTGAAGGTGACTATTTGTCATTGTGAACACACTCAAGCGAAATGTGACCTCTGTATTTAACCCATCACACGTGCACACGTGAAGCAGCGGGCAGCTACCAACAGCGCCCAGGGAGCAGTGTAGTGGGACGGTACCTTGC
>JBBPDA010043899.1:0-14233 GCA_037974385.1 Arnoldichthys spilopterus
GAAAAGTGTTTTTAACACAAAAAAGTCAACCTTCAAATAATTATGTTCAGTTATGCACTCAATACTTGGTCGGGAATTCTTTTGCAGAAATGACTGCTTCAATGCCGACGTGGCACGGAGGCAATCAGCCTGTGGCACTGCTGAGGTGTTATGGAGGCCCAGGATGCTTCGATAGTCCTGCTCCCCCGAGTTCGGATCAACCTCCCAGGTGGCGTGCGTTTGGGCACTAACCACTTGGGCTATTTAGTCTAGAGAAAACACTGGACCGGAGTAAAGTCAACTCGTCACCTTTTGAAGTAACTGAGCATTATATCTTGCAAAGCCTTGTTGTTTTTGACCCTTGCCTTGATCCTAGACCTTGATCTTGCTCCTGCACACTCCTGCCTGCTCCTGATAAACTCAGACTGGTATTGTGACTACGCTTTTGAACTGCCCCTTTGCTTTGCCTGCCTGCCTGAATAAACAGTGTTTTGCACCTCGCATCTGTGTCCAAAGACTCCAATTCATGACACTCTGCATTAAGCTTTTTCATAATTCATAACTCACTCTCACGATATGGGTTGTTGGAGGAAATAAAATTGCACTCTTTTAGACTGTGATTTTGATATTTTAAATGATTTTGTAGTCCTAGTGTGAGCCCATTCCAGCCTGATTGTGTGTGTTTCTCTTGCAGGTTTTGTTCAGGAAGTATAAAAGAAAGTAAAGCAGGGGTGCAGGGTCAAACCTGTGAGAGATGGTAGATGGAGACCCCCAACATGAAATTAAGACAAGTATTCCAGAAACGTCAGCCCAACCCGACACGAGCATGGGGTCCCATGGGGTCCTGACGAACATTCCAAACTGTACGGGGGGTTGGATGTTTTCAATCGTGCTCTCTACAAACACTTAGGAAGATCAATTATTCATGAGCGGAGGAAACAGCTTGTGCCTGTGCCTGTGTATTTGTGTGTGTGTGTTGTGCAAAGGGAAACCGGGAGAGCTGAAAGTGCAAGCATTGTGTTTTAATTAGATCGGCATTACTCTGGCGATCCCGCACAGTGTGGAGGGAGGGGGGTTGTGGGGTTGCACACACTCATTTGGTGCTAATGAGTTGTCTATTAATGAAAATGGAAAACATTTATTGTGCGTGCGCTGCGGGTTAGTCTGGATTAATTATTGCGCTAACACGACGGAATGGAGGCTGAGCGCACAATGACGCAGCAGCAGAGTGAGATCGCAAAGCAACAGCTGTCAAGAGCAGCAATGAAAAAAACCAACGAAATGCAGAAAGACAGAATCTGGCAACCCAGCAAATCTTTTTTTGGTCATAGATATAGACACACACACACACACACACACACATACACACAAAGATTAGTGCGCAGGCGTACGGAGAGTTTGATGTGTGAGGAGCGTGACACGGAACAAGCTGGAAGAAGTTCCACCAGGATATCTTTAGCTGTGAGACATTAACATCCGTAAAGCAAACACCAACCCCCCTCCCCCAAAATCATCAATATCTGGGGTAAAGACGAAAAACCACACAAACACACACACGCACACACACACAGACACAGACACACACTGCACAGGTGACCTTCTGCTCGTCCAATTTTCATCCATCATCCTAATCAGCATTATCAGCTAATCAGATATCTCTCTCTCTCTCACTTTCTCTCTCTCTCACTCTCTCTCTCTCTATCCCTCGATTTTTCTTTCCTTCTCCTCCGCTCTACTGAGTGTGACCTTTACAGAGTGGAGGCAAACAGATGCAGCCCTGCTACTTAATAACTACGGAGTGTGTGTGCGTCTGTGTAGGCCTCAAAGACACGTTATTAGAAGCATCTGAAAGAGTGCGACTGTGGTACTGTAGTAGACGAGTGGTCCGTGACACAGAGTAACACTATCAGAGATGAAAAGATTATTTTTAGTAATAACAGTGATTATATCAGAACTCTATAGTCTCTCTTACCCCAAACTGAACCTGATTTCCGATAGTCCCCTTTACTCCCAAGAATGAAGCTTTTAACAGTTTCTTAAGCACAAACCAATTAATACATTAATTATTACTATTAATTAATGACCACAAATGCTTTGATTCAGTAACAGGGCTGTAAGGACACCATCAAAGAAGTAGGTGATCGAAAGCAGGTTTGGGGGGGGGGTGTAATGGTTTGGTCATGGTTGGAAGGGGTTGTCAGTTGAGGGGATTTGCAGGGGGGGTGTTGTAGTTTTTATAGACATTCCCCCACATTATGCCTGTCCAGTAATAACAATGCTTATTACTTATAATACTTATAATAAAAAAAGGTACTTAGTAACTAATGTGTGTGTGTGTGTGTAAAGAAGGGCTAATATGTCTTATATTAGACTAATAATGATTAATTATAGGTGGCCCTATTTTATTAACTTGCTTGGCTTATAATGGCTACAAATAGGTCCAGAGATAATTTCCTGGCCAGAGTGGTCAGTCTCCGCTCTGTTTTGAGTATTTAGGTTCTCTTCTGCGAAGGTTTCCTCTGGGGTCTCTGGTTTCCTCCCACAGTCCAAAGACAGGAATTCCAAGTGGACTGGAGATGCCAGATTACCCTTTAGGGTGTGTCACTGCCCTGTGATGGACTGGCAATTTTCCAGGGTGTTTCTCCACCTTTCGCCCTGGGACAGGCTCCAACACCCACTCCATTGCCCTGGTTAGGATAAGCAGCTCAAAGAAAGGAAGGAAGGATGGTTTACAATAATAATGGATAAAAAAAATGTTTTAACAACCGTGCATAGGCTTAAAAAAAGGATTTTCTTTGTGAAAAACAATATAATAAAAAATCTTAAAGATAAAAAATCCTGATTATTGAAGAGATTTTGTGCCCTTTCATTATCTCACCCTGAATCTCTCTCATCAGTCTGAATGAAGCACCTGATTTCTCTCTGCCCCCTTCACTTCAAGTAATGAGTACTTTCTAATTATTAGATTACTGCACACACACAAACATCCATGCACACACATACACACACACTGCCAAGGCCTCCCCTGCCTTGTTGAGTGAATCAGAGTTGATGAAAAGCTAAAGCTGATGTCACTTAGTTGATCAGTGACGAACGTCCTGCTTTCACCTCAAATACAATATTATATGTGCTTGAAGCTAAGCTAAGCGCTCTTGACCTTTGACCATGTTTTACCAGATGCCATGTTCTCCTAAATAATGTGCTGGCAGCTCACTCAGATATATGAAGACTGGATTAAATCACAAATCTCTGAGATTAAAGTGAGTTTCTAAAGGCTGGTAAAGTGATGAAATGAGCAGATAGAAGAGTAAACTCAAAGACAGACAGACAGAATAGAGAAAGATTAGAAACCACAGACATTTAAAATAGCACACAGCATGGTGAAAGTATAGATAAAACAGTGAAGAACTTAATCAGAAGAGTTTCTGCCCAGTCCATTCAGCCCATATTTGAAAACTAAGCTTTATTTTTTAGCTCACAGCTTTTTTGATGTCAAAACATTGACTCGTATCTGCCTATTCAGTTGACTGCAGATTATTTTCAAGCTACTATGCAATATGATATGTCAAACAAAAAGTGCAAATCAATAATTACCTAAATCTTTTCATTCCCAAAGTTTTTGTAAGGCAGCTCAAATCAAATGTTGTGTGGGCGGTTCAGGACACATTATGACTTACTTTGAGCTATAAACGTGAACTAAAATTAAGCTATTTTAGACAAACTTGGTCAGCTCTACTGCTCCTGAGGCAGCTCACATTAAGTCATACTGTGTTGTAAACCACACAGACTAGTCTGATCCAGGTTAATGAAGAGCTGAATGCCATTTGAGTGCCTCGATAGACATTATAGGGATGAACATATTTGGGTGAGCACTGACTTTTAGTGTTAATGTTCTAGCTCCAGTTACATAGTAAAGATTCAAGATGTGTATTTGTCACATACAATAATACGGGTAGTGACTGTTTTTCATTGTGAACACAATCAAGCACCACAGCAAAATGTGACTTCTGCATTTAACTAATCACACATGGAGCAGTGGACAGCTATCAACAGTACCCGGGGAGCAGTGCAGCGGGTTGGTACCTTGCTCAAGGGTACGTCAGTGATGCCCAGGCAAGGCCTTGAACCTGTGTCCTTCAGGTCCCAAGGGCAAAGTCCTAACCACTGGGCCACCACTGCTCACAATGTGAGGCATGTGCTGATTTAGGAGCCTTATAACCTGAGGATAAAAGAACAGCCAGTTCCTGGGCTGCAAAGAGTCCTGCAGTGCCTGGTGTAAATGTTCAGATCAGATCTGCAGCAGCGTTCTGCAGCTTTGATCACTCTTTAAAGGGTCTGCAGATCCGCAGCAGTGTTCTGCAGCTTTGATCACTCTTTAAAGGGTTTTGCAATCTTCAGCTGAGCAGTTCCCAAACCAAGTTGTGATACTCATGACTAGTATGCTCTAAACAGCAACTGTGTAAAAAAAAATGGAGAAACCCTAAATCTTCTCAGCTGCCTCAGGTGGTAAACCAGACCATGAGTGTGTGTTTGCCAGGCAGGGTCCTCAAAGAGCTGAACACTAAGATACTTAAAGTGGCTCACCCTCTTCACTGGAGTGTCGCTGATGAAGAGGGATGTGTAAGAGTGCTGTTGCTTCCTGCTGTAGTCCACTATCAGCTCTGTCAGTTATTGCAGCATCACTGTCCTCGCACACTAGGAAGAGGCTGTTGCTATTGACAGCCAGGTTAGGCTTAGCACTGTTAGCCTCAAACCGGGCATAGAGCACACTCAGTTCCTGAGCAAGTGTGGAGTCGGCACTTGAAGCAGTGGTGTGTTTACATCTAAAATCAGTGATAATGTGAAGACCATGCCACAAGTGACTGGAGTCCTTGAGATAGACATGGGACTCCACTCATTCCCGGAAGCGTCGTTTAGCTTTTTTCACTGTGCGCAGGACATTGTAGGACTCCACCTTGTACTGTGTCATGTCCTGGATGGATCTGTTGACCCACGATTTCTAGTTTGGGAAAGTACGGACAGTGATAGAAGGGATGATCTGGTCAGACAAAGTGTTTACATAGCTCACAGCAACACCTATAAACTTGCTGACATTGGTTGAGCTGAACCAAAGCACATCCCAGTCCATGTCATCGAGTGCATCCTGCAGTGTGGCTTCCAATTGGTCAGACCAGCATTTTACCTCTGTTGGGGTTTCCTGAGTGAGTTATTGTTTATATGCTGGGATCAGGAAAATTGCATTGTGGTGACTGGCACATGATGGTCAGAAGCTCCAGGTAAGGTAAGCAGGAATGAGAGAGAGTGATTACATTCTAAGGGTCGCAATCTGTTGTTGGTCATGAAACAGACTCCACCACCTTTGGATTTCCCAGCCTCCACCATTCAGTCTGCTCTGAACACGGAGAAAGATTCTAACAGTGTCACAGCATGATCTGGAGTTGCAGGAGTTAACCATGTCTCAGGAAAACAATGACGTTGTGACGTCAAGCCCTCGTGTTACCCATGTGTATGTGTTTTGGTTGCCCTCGTTGTCGTCTAGCCACGCCCCTGTCAGCTGTCTCTGTTCGTAGTCCCAGGTGGTGGTAATTTGTGTTCACTATTTAAACCCCTTCTGTTTTCGTCGGTCAACTGTTGTTTCTCCTGTGTTCATGCCGTGTCAAGCCAGAGTCGTGTTTCGTGTTTGTTCCCTGTTTATTTTAATTTATTTTCGTGTTAGTTGGTTTTCTTTAAAATAAATCTTTATTTCATCATCCAACTTGCGCATACTTCCTCAATCACCACAGCTTCTTACAGACGTTTGCAGTCCTTCCTATCCAGCTTGAGCTGGAGCTTTACTCTAGCCCAGAGGTCCTTTAGTTTGTTGGGGTAAATTAAAGTAAAATGCTGGGGAATAGTGGTCGTTGTGGACATTTTCTCAGTCTGAGTTGGACTCCGGCACCTTTCCTGTGATGTTTCTTTGTTTGGAATCTGCGATGCTTGCTGCCTATTTTGTTGTCAGTCATTTTCAAAAGAGTCTCACTGCTGAAAGTGATTAGAGCTGAGGCCAGTGTGCCCATGGTCTAGAGTATATAAAATTCTGTGTACTGATAGAGCTCTGTTAAAAGCAATGTTCCTTCATCAGTTTCTGACCTCACTAATGCTCTTAGCCTGCAATTAAATCCTCACAGCAATGTTTCACCATCGGTTCCTGACCTCACAAATTCTCTCCTGCAATCATATCCTCACAGCAACTTTCCAGCATCAGTACCTGACCTCACTAATGCTCTCAGTCTGCAGTGGTTCTGCCAGTAGGCACATTAAAGGCTAAAGCTGGTTTGTCCCTTGCAGTTCAGACAAATAGAGAAACAGACAACACAGGGTGCAGAATTTGGGGTAAAGCCCAGTAAAAAGAGAGGAAGATCAGCTGAAATAGAAGAAAGAAGAGAAAGACAAGAGTTCCGGCCAAGACGAATGAATTCACCTCTATCTGCTCTTTTACTTTGTCTTTATTTGGGGGGAGAGGAAGCTCTGGATTGAACAAAGGAGCCATTAACAAAGGTACTCTTTCCATTTAATCTCTCTCTTGCTCTCTTCCTCCCTCTCATTCTCTCTTCCTCTTTGGCATGAGTTTGCTTAAAGGACATTCTCCGCTTGAGCCCTGTTCTCTACAGGCAGGTAAATAAACCTTGATTGGAAGGTGGTGTTTCTAATAAAGTGCCCAGCACAAATTATTGCTACATTTTAAATGGGCTTTCTGCAGTGCAAGTTTGCTGAGCTATGCTGTATTATGTGTGTGTGTAGAGTGGAGCCTTCTGATGAGATTTAGTGGATATGAGGCATGACACAGCTGTTAGTAATCTGTTGTTGTTTTACGTGTCCCTAATCTGAGATTATAGCCAAGTCCATTATAATCCTCCAGCTAGAATGTTAAAGTAATGGACACATGTGTTTGTGTGTGTGTGTGTGATTAATAAAACATCTCTGTTGAAAGTAAATGCAATCACAGCTTTCGCCGTTCAACCTCGTCATTAATAGGATTTGCAGCGAAAGCAATTAGAGACTGCAGCGTTGCCCCTGGCTACCAGAAGGCTAATACAGGAAAGACCAGACAGAGGGATAGAGAGAGAGAGAGGGAGAGAGGGAAGAAAGAAAGAAAAAAGAGAAAGGAGAATTAATAAAAAAAAGAGAGAGGAAAAGAAAGTGAAAAAGAAAGGTGTCATAGCTAACAGGAGTTTATATTATGTAATAATAATAATAATAATAATAATTGCATGTCTACAAAATAGATTCAATGTATTGCTGCTGTTACACTGCAGGAGATTGGTGTGCAATAATTAATGTTTGTTTTAGTAAAGTATCTCCTTCTTCGGGAGCTCAGGGATAAATTCGTCCCGGCTGGAAGAGAAAGAAGAGGCAGTGTAATTCTTCGGAAAAAGCCACAAGCGAACAGACTGAAATAGAGCACAGCACTCCCAAATCAGCCTGTGCTCACAACAGAGCCTGCAGTGTTCCAACACAGAGCAGAGATCTGTCCGAGCGTGTGTGTGTGCAGACTGCAGGGTGTGAGAGCTTGATTTAGTTCCAGAGACAGGAAAAAAACAGAGAGGGCATGAGGGAAAACCGCCCAAAGCAACTTTTCTTCCATTTCACAGCAAAGAACAGATCATTGGAATAGCAGGGCCATCGCTCTATCTGCTGTCCGTCTAAAGTTTAGATGCTCACCTTTTTCTGACATGTACATTTCTGGCTGTAGTTGTACTTTGATCATACTGTAAGTTTTTGAGTCTACCACTTCATGGCTAAGCTGTTGCTGCTTGTGAATGGTTTAATATAATAATAATAAAAACTTATTGTTGGCTGGGGCAGCTCTAACAGGGCAAAAATTTTCCAAACTGACTAGTGGCGAAGAATGACTTCTGACCTTGGCATGTGTGCTCTTTTGGTATGACCGTTCTACCAGTAGATGAGCCTTATACATTAATGAGCCTTGGATGCATATGACCTTGACCCCAATTCAACAACAAGACCTGCTGTTTTGGAAATGCTCTGACTCATCTAGCCATCACAATAAGACCCTTGTCAATATGGCTCAGATGCTTACACTTGGCCATATTTCCTGCACATCAACTTCAAGAACTGACTGTTCAGTTGTGGCCTAACATATCCCACTCTGCTGACAGGTGCCATTGTAATAAAAAAAAATAGTCAGTGTTATTAACTTGACCTGTGAGTGGAGTTAATTTTATGGCTGATCTGTGTGTGAATATATGTGTGTGCATGTGTGTGTATTTAGAGACAGTGAGAGAGTGCTGGTGTGTTCCACATCCCTGCTGCTAATGACGACTATTGCTTCTCTATTTCTCCACCCTCTCCATCCCTCTCTCTTTTCTTTGTCTCACTGCTGCAGGAGTCGCTTTAATCTGCTGGAATATGATTCACTTAATCCGGCACACGCGCTCACTCTAGCAGCAAATTGGACGACACGGCCAGCACTAATATACACACACTGTCCCCTCCTTTATTCTCCCTCCCTCTCTATCTCCCTCTCTCTCTCTACACTGAATGCATGATGAGCAGCATCATCTGTACTCTTCTTTCCCCTTCTCTCCATTTAGCCTCTGATTAAAATTTCTTCTCACCGGTCCGAGACGCTCATTACCTTGTCCAACGGAGTAAATTACAGCAATTTGTGGACGGACAAAGCCAACAGAAAGCAGCACAAAGGGTCATCCTCTGCTAGCTGCATCCAGTGGGTGGGAATGGCCAGGTTTAAGTGGGGGGAGCCCTAGTCGGTTTGCTTGTTTGTTTGTTTTGAGGAAAAGCTCTAAAACCCCTGATTTTGATGCATTTTCACCAGTGAGGGCTTCCTTCAGCTAAAAGAAATTCCAGCTTCTTCGTTTTTTGTATATTTTTAAATTATGCTCATGCGTTTTTGTTCATATTTATAAGTACAAAGTCAAAATAATGTGGAAAGGTAAAGTATATAAATATAACAATAAATGTAAGTGAAGTGATTATTTGTCATTGTGAACAGACTCAAGCACCACAGCGAAACGTGACCTTTGCATTTAACTAATCACACCTGCACACGTGGAGCAGCGGGCAGCTATCAACATCACCCAGGGAACAGTGCAGCATGACAGTACCTTGCTCAAGTGTATCTCACTAGTGCCCTGTCCAGGACTTGAACCTGTGACCTTCAGATCCCAAGGGCAATGTCCTAACTGCTAGGCCATGTATATATGTATATATATTTATGTATGTACAGCATATCAGATTACATACAGCATAAAGTAGTCTAAATATACTGCATATATTAAATATACTGCACATGCAGATTAAAAATAGTGGATATTTGTCTATGTACAATATAAATAAGTATATAAACAATATATCAGATTGAATTTAGTTGTCAGGCTTTGATTTGGAAGTAGGCACAGTGGGAACAGAGCAAGAAACAGGATACTCACAAACACTAGTCAAAACACAATACTAAAGCAGAGTATGTGTATATATATATATAGTTTATGTATGGTGTATCAGATTACATAAAGTATATAAGGTTATGCACAGTATTAAATTATGAATTTAAATACAGTATATATTAATAGATTAAATATATAAATATTTAATATATAAACACACACACAATATATATATATATAGTTTAATCAGTTTATACTGCATACATTGTTGGCAAGAAAATAAACATTTTAACTACAAAATAGATCTCTGCTGACTTCCATGTTTTTGGATGTTACTGTAAATGTGGAGCGAGAGCATAGTAGCTTTTCTCACTAATACGATCTGACACCTCCACCTTTACAGGAACCGTCTCATCAACACCTGGAAAGAAGAATTGACATTTCTGAGCTCCCAGATCAATGGGGGCGCGAAGCAATAGGTGACAAAAAAGAAATCAGATCACCACCAGCACTCTGGCACCCAACCCGTTTTCTTTATGTGGGACACTTTTCAGGGTGACCAAAATGAGAAAGTGTCTTTCAAGCAGCAGGTCACTACTACTCAAACAAAGTGAAGTTTTTCATTTAAAAATTTTTATTTTCCTGCATAATTCAGTGGTTCCTATGTAAATTGAATGGTTTAGAACAGATATGACATTAAATGTTCTGTTCTAGAAAAAAAGTATTCAGAACTGTTGACTGTGGTGGAGATGACCAGACTTCCTGTTCCTCTAAACGCTTCTCACAGAAAGTTCTTATTGGTTGTGATGACACTGCCTGATGCCACGAGCACGTGGACAGGCACATGGCTGAAACAAAACAAACACAGACATGAACACGTGACTAAGGGAACAGACAGAACAGACAAGACTGAACCTTAATAAGCAGTGAAACATTACAATAAATACAAAAAACTATTCTTGAGGGACTTGACCATGTGATCAGAGGGTAACCTTGGGCAAGGTACTGTCCCACTACACTGCTCCCTGGGCACGTTTCATAGCGGTCCACTGCTTCACATGTCCACATGTGATGGGTTAAATGCAGAGGTCTTATTTCGTTGTGGTGCACTTTGTGTGTTTACAATGACAATAGGTCACTTTTACTTTACTTATGTTTCTTAGAATGCTGTTGCAAGGAACTTTTTAGCTACTACTTTAGGGGTGACCCAGCTATTAGCTTCAGTGTTGTGGGGCTCCTGTTGCAGCCAGTCAAATCCATGTGAAGGCTGGTTCCCACCCCCATTAGTAACAAAACATGCCACTGCATTCAAGCACAAATATGGTTTGGTTTAAAAGATTAGAATCTGCAGTTTCCAGACGATTTCTACCAAATAATTAAAATAAACTTCAGTTTTTTACTGCTCCATGACAACCACAACTTCAAAAGATTGTCAAAAAGCTTCTTACGAAATATTATTTTCCAGTGAAAAGCTTTGCTGTGAGGGAAATGTTATTTCCTGCCATAATTTGGCAAATGTTGTAAAGACTCTGCCATGCCTGTTATTCTAATAACTGTCAAGCGCTGAGAACACAGGGCATTCTAATTTTCGCACACAGGCATGCAGTAGTCCAGAAAGGCTTGTACTGCAGCAGTAGTAATAATTAATATCCATCATCTACTCTGGCCAGTGATGGGATCTGACTAAACCCCCTCGTCCCCCGCGGACCACAACGCCTTTGTGCAGTCTTTGACCCAGTTTGGCCGTGGGCCTTCAGCAGGGAGCCTGTCTGTCCATCTCTCTCTCTCTGTCTGTTTGCAAGGAGCGCTTTAGGGAATTGAGGTCAGTCATGATTGGCTCTGTTGGTGGAAGATCCTGTAAATATAATTTTATTTAACCTCCAAAAATCTCTCATAGGCAAACTCATAATCCACTAAAGATCATAGCTGCTCCCACCTCCATCTACAGGAGCACCATGATAGTCTCAGGCATGGGAGTAAAAGAACATCTAGAAAATCCAGGCTCCACCTACAAATACAGTTCATAGCTACTGTGGTGAGCTTTACCAAAAATCCTATTCAGCCTAATGAGAAACTGTGGTACCTCTGGATATATTGCACTCCCTAATTTTACAGTGTGCTGTTTATAGAGCATGACTCATGTATTGTATGGTTGACAATAGGCACTTAATAGGAACTTTCCACTGCAGAGCTCATCTGAGAACTACACAACTTTAAGGCAGTTGCTTCTTTTTGTTTTCGAAACTGCTAGTAGGAAAGCTGTAGTGACATACGCTGAGTAATGGCTGGTATAGCGACTGCAAGGAGAAGACATTGCGATCTGAGTACTTAAATGTGTCAAAAACATGCTGTATTTAATCTGTTGGATGGAATCCTGGATCGTCTGTCCATTCGTCTGTGTTTTTTCCATTTGTTTAGCAATATGGGCTGTTGTTTACACAGCTACTTAATCATGTCCAGTTGAGCTGGACTGATGTAAAAGTTGCACAAGTTCCAATCTGATTCTTCAGACAGAGGCCACATTGTGGTGCATCAGTCACAACCTGAAGGGAACACATTAGCTCAGCCATCATGATTTGGATTTCAGTCTCCCCCCATCATTCAGCATAACTGTTCTCTCCCTCTCTCAGGGTGGGTAGGGTAGTCCTCCCTCTCCCCATGACTCTGCTAGCTAAAGTAATTTAACTGGCTGATAGCATTCTACTAAGTGTTACACTGTCCATTGCGTTAGCAACAGTTTGAACAGATGTGTTCTTTCTTACAGGATTTTTGCTAAGTACTAAGTAACTACTACATACCTTGAACACTACACAAGACCATCCATTTTGGAGATGCCATTTGGCCATTACAATAACGCCCTTGTCCAAATGGCTCAGATCTCTATGCTTGTCCATTTTCTTCTATCACATCAACTTAAAGAACCAACTGTTTATCCCATGCTAATATATCCCACCCCCCTGACAAGTGCCAGTGTAATGAAATGTGTGTTAATATTGTGACTGATCGGTGTATATAGAGGGTCTGAGAGTGAATTGAGTGAGAATTTAAATGACGTGATTGTGACTTTTTTGTTTGGTGGGTGCGTAACATGTGCACTCAATTCAGAGGTGAAAAAGAAAAGCATCAATAAGCATTAAACTATAGATGAGAGCATCATGGAACATGGACTTTTTGACATC
The DNA here is from genome assembly GCA_037974385.1 of Arnoldichthys spilopterus. NCBI lineage: Eukaryota > Metazoa > Chordata > Actinopteri > Characiformes > Lepidarchidae > Arnoldichthys > Arnoldichthys spilopterus. Next base: position 12,563 of record JBBPDA010043899.1, read on the forward strand.
CTGCAACCTGACCTACCTTCTCTAACACATTCCAAACAAGAAAAAGCTTTTAAGCTAAAATAAAGCATGCCACTGCTCTCTGCCCAGACTGCACTCCCTTAAAGTTTGCTTCCAACACAGAAAAAAAGTTTAAAAAAGGGCAAATAAGTTTGCTGCATAGATCTCTTGTGTGTGATATTAGCTTGTTGCTGCTAATTGTGTCCCTGAATCCAGAGCATTGTTTTTTTCTTTCAGTGGCCTAACGCCGGAGAGGGCCATTAACCTTGTCTCCAAGATATCAAGCAAATTAGTGGCGGCCGAGGCCGGAGGCAAGCGCATGTGGCCTTTCTGTCACACTCCCTTTCCTTATCATTAGCCTTTAGCATGAAAACATGACAATTATCAGACACCGCTGGGCCACGCAGCTACTCCTACCCTACAGCGTTGGCCTCATTAGCATTCCTTCCTTTTAAATGTAATTAAACAACGACTTAAAGCAATAGTTTTAAAAAAGAAAAAGCACCATTCTCTCCCTTACACCAAAATAGTCAATTGACTGAGGCGTATTGGGTGCTTTGGCTTGAGCAGAGAAAGAGAGAAAAGCTCGAGCATCTGTGTCACAGGCCTGAATTCCACACATGTATCTGGATGTTTCCTGAGTGGTGAAAGCAAAGAGTGGTTTGACAATGTCCAGCGCCGGACGCAACAAGCCTATTTGGTCGGCTTGGACAGACAGAGAGGATTTAGGAAGGCGGAGCAAGCAAAACAAACATATCAGAAATTCAGCTGCATAGCAAAGAACAACCTGCATACCACTCTCTCTCTCTCTCTGATGTTCCCTTTTCTCAATCTCTCTTTGTTTCTACTTTTTTATATTTCTCATTTTTTGTGCTCTCTATCAACCTCACTCACCCTCTCTTCATTTTTTTATTGACCGCTCTTTCTCTCCCTTTCTCTCACTAATACAATCTGGTGACTTTGGAGGTCTTAAGATGTCTCTGCCTCCAAACAGGAGAAAGGTGAGAATGAACACTAGGGATTTATTTGTAATTTATACAATAGTGCACAAAAGCACACACACACATGCACACACCTTATATTCAATCAGAAACTTTTCTCTCTCTTTGTGTACATATAAATATTTCCACTTCTGTTTTCTACCTGTCTTTCATTCTTTCTTTCTCTCTGCCCCCCTTCCCCTAACGTTTCTGGTTAGACGTTTCCAACCTTGTTACAATGGTATTGTATTTCAGCACTAATCTCAAAGTAAATCTTTTATTGATCTGCACACACTGTGACTAATCAGGCGGACAATCCAGGAAGTACACAGCTGCTTCTACACCTTGGTCAAATTATACAAGTGAACAGGAGTTACTGTTTAATGTACAGTTTTTATTGGGTCATAAACATAAACAGATCATAAACTACAATGTGTGACCGCTGACTGTGGGGAGGCAGAGCTTAATACACTACATTTTATTAAATTCACCATGTGTAACACATCATAGACATATGCCATCCAGCCATAACGTTAACACCAGTGATGGGATGTGATGAAGTGAATAACATTGACTACCAAGTTATTTAATTACATTGGTACCTGTCAGGGTGAGTGGCATATACAGGTCCTTCTCAAAAAATTAGCATATTGTGATAAAGTTCATTATTTTCTGTAATGTACTGATAAACATT
>JBBPDA010043996.1:0-14227 GCA_037974385.1 Arnoldichthys spilopterus
GTTTCGTTTCACTGTGTACTGTGTGAACTGTATATGGTTGAAATTACAATAAAAGCCTACTTGACTTGACTTGACTTTTAGTAGTATATATAAATTTAACTGAAATTAAATTGCTTGCCTACTAAATGTTTTAATTATTTATTTATTTCTTTTCTGCATATAGACTCGCAGTCCTGCTGTGCTGCACTCAGATTATCTCCATTATGCCACTGTGATTTTTCTGGCAGACCACTCTGTGTCAAGAAAGTCAAGAAGAACAACATCCTAGCACTTGTCAGTATATGCTGAAGTCTATTCCAACCTAGAGGATTAAATTCCCCTAGCAAAGATAAAAGACTATTACAGCTTGTTGATATAAAAAGAAAATAAACATTGAATAATGGCTCCCTCAGTCAAAAACTGCTGATCATCTTTCTTTAAAGAATACATTGCTTTATTATTTATTTATTATTTATCCATGTTATAACAAGTTTTCAACAAAAGGTAGTTTATCAATTATTAATTATTTTCATTACTACACAATGCTTTTATAAGATGATTAGAGCATAAGTGAAACATTATTTTATCCATAGATGAAACTTTTAGTAAGCTTTGTTCAATAATTCAATTTTGTTTTAATTTTTTACATTTTTTATTTACACATTGCTTTCATTTCAACATAATATAACTGATACTGATTTTTAACAATATTAATTCTGTAATAGTAAATTAAGAAACACACACACACATAAACACACAAAGTTAGCTTTCATCACCAAAGATTACCCAAACAAATCTGTAAAATGGACAGCTCTTGGTCAGTTCTCCATAGATGCTGTTGTAAGATAATTTATTGTGAGTGTTATGGCATTTTTACATTTTAACAAACTTATGCCTTTAGGAAATCAGGACCAGGGCAAATTAATCATGATTTTAGATTTGAAAGTTTGAAAGACACTGAAATATCAAAAGAAGTATTGTAGTGGAATAACTGAATAGTTAAGTAGTTCAGGTATTTTAAACTCAAAGGGAAAATAATAATGAAAATAATAACAACATAATGAAGAAACAATTGCTGTTTGTAAAGGTCTACTATTATTGTCCACTTACATGCTTACTCTTTTTCAAAGGAGTCATATTAAATATAGTATGTCTATACAGCATTCTGCATATAGAGCCTTTTTTCTTCTGCCTGTATTGTGCTGTACAATTGTAGAGTAATTGCACTGTCCAAATGTTTTCTTTCTTTGCATAGCAGGGTGGTATCATTCAAAATAGTCCATGAATCATGCAAGCCAAGCATCACACCTCTTGTGCCAGAAGAGGGCACAGCATTGCTTAAACATAAGAACAGCATTGTTAAGAGATTATGAGACCTCCACTGTAGCTTCTTTGGCAGGCCCTGTACAAGAGATTAAATTGCAATTGGGAATATGTTGCAAAAGCCCTCAGTATAAAGCCTTGACTCCATTCGCACATAAAATAACTTGTAGCACACTTCACTCAAACAACAAGGCTGTTTTTGGGAACAGAATTTCTCTTAATATCTTCAGCACTGCACTGCAAAAAAAATGCCCTTTTAACAAGTGAAGCTATCTTTAAGCCAGTAAGAATATCTAACATTTTGTTTTTTATTTCTAAGAATATTATTTAATATTATTTCTCAGCAGTTTAACTTAAAAAATGACAACAAACTCATACTGAGAAGTATTTTATATATTGAGTATATTAAAAAATTAATGAATTATTTCTGCAGTATAATAAGAGTAGTTAATGCTTGAAGCACTTGATGCTTTTCACACCACTCTGACTAGCATTTGTGAGGAAAGGGTTTAAGTTATAGACAGCACATTTTATAATGCATATGAAACAATGTTCATACAAATGTAGTAAATGTAGCTAAAGCATGGACGTGGTGGGAAAATATATAGCAAATATAATTAAAGCATAAAGTGAGTGGGGGTTTCCAGTGTGTGCAAGCGTGTAAGCATTTGTCCTACTATCGAATGATCATGAGTCCAAATAGTTGTCCAGTTGTAGCACAACTGTCTTTGCTTTCATTGCAATGGCTTCCCTCCTCCGCATCAGTGGAATGCTAGTCAGCATGGACATGTGTAAACTGACCTAAGAGAACTGGCAGTTAATTTTAGCCTTCAACCAGACTGCATTCCCGGCCGAACCAGCAAGTTGAGGCCCAGAGAACCCCCTCACACTTCTTCCAGAACCTGTTTGTGCGATCTGCACCAAATGGTGGGGGTACCCACTCCCTGCAAATGGGCAATCAAAAATCGAGTGGCGCAAATAATATGCATATACATTTTTTTATTTCTTTTTTTGCCGCCCCTGACAAGATAGGTTACTCATTTTGCCCATATCAAAAACTGCAACTGTTAACAGCAGTACAAAAAGAAGGAGTGGTGCTTTATGTGACTTTCAGAAAGCACATGCTAGTCTTTACCCTCTCAGTATTAGTGATTGGGGGAGTCCCAACTAGTAAGTGGCACTGGATATGACTAAACTGGGGAATAAATAGTAATAAAGTAAATGCTCATCTTCATTATCTTCTTCATTTCTTTTTAAGAGTGTATGGCACAGGCCACATGTCTATTGTTTTAAACATGTTTTAGCTGTATTCACAAATACTTCTACTTATACTTCTACATACTAATATGTCTGCATATAGGTAAACATTCATTTACATACACAAAATGTCAATGCTCTATTGTCACAACAGTTTATCCATAAATAAGGTAATAGAAACATAGCAGAGATTTGCACAGTACAGCACATCGAATGAGTGTATAAAGTGCTTGAGAGTTAAATGCTGAAAATTACCAGCTATTATTACAGCTATTTACTATTTAAATATAACCTTGTAGGAACACATCAATTTTACAAAAATGAAAAAAGGTAATGTGTATTTAATATGATATATAAAGTGTAATAATGTGGATGTTACAAACCTGAATATTAATCTGTACTTTTGGCCTCTGACAGCAATGCATAACAGTCGCTTGACACTGCACATATAGGAAAACTGTGAAATCTATTTTTAAGTGTGTTTTGCTGCTGTTTCCTGTTTGTTTAACACTGCAGTCCACATAAAGTGAGACCGTTACCTTTGTGGCTACCCAGTTGAATGCATCAGTCTTGCTCCTGTGCATGCAAGTATACCTTCACACTTGCCTCACAGTATGTGGTTTCCAACACAGGATGTTTCTCAGTGTGGCAGGCTGACCTGCTTCATTTTCCCCTTGTGTTGGTTGTGTTGGTTTTGTGACCGTTTACAAGAATTCAGCCACTCTCACACTTAAGGTCACAAAGGCTATATGTCATGCTAAATATGGAAACTTTTCTATGCAGTCAAAGTAAAGACTTTTCAGCATTTATATATCATTACACCTCTTGAACAAAAAAATAAAGTGTGAACATTTTATAGAAAAATTAAACAATTGTATAAAAGCAACAACACAGAAGATGGGCCATATGCTATGCTTAAATGTGTGTATAGGTTAATAAAACAGCAAAATGAAATAAAATGAATCACAATATAATAATTTTTTTGTTTTATTTTTTAACCAGCTAACTTCTACACTACACATATAACCTGCTTCAGAGAAGGTTGACATTATCATAAACATCTTTTGGATTAAACAGTTTCAGTTTTGTGCAATGTGTCATAGGGTATACATAAAGCATTATACATTAAAAAGAATGGAAAAGAAAGCAATCACACTACATAACTACAATGAATACAAATCAATGATTGCACCTTAGAAAGGCAATATTGCCCATCTTCATGTAGCATTGTTTATTGTTTGAAAAATAAGCTGCTCAGCTTTTCCTTCATGTTTCATGCAGTTGGCTATTGGTAAAGTCATGTTGTCACATGCATGCATACAGCAATAATTTACAGCTCATGTATGCATTCCTGGGTTAATAGTGAAAGTTGTTAACCACCATATTGAAATGAATAAAATGCATTCATATGTGTTGTGTGGTTCTGAAACTTAGTCAAAAGTGTTCATAGTCACCCAGTATAACCACCCAATTTCAAAACTGGCTACACCTAGTCAAACAAGTAGCCAAAAGTCCAAACAATCAAGAAACATTTATGGATGCCAACATCCCTTTTAACCAGTAACCAGGTTACTGTTAACCAGTTACTGTCCTATGACACACTCTGTATGTGTCTCCTACATTTGCTGGCTGGGAAATCATACATAGAAGGTTGGGCAAGAGATATTACCTTTAGTTTTTTTAGGTTTAGTGACACAGATGACAACAATGATAAAACGTTAAATACAATTTGTTCTCATAAACAGTTTATAAATAGCAAACATTTGCAGATAGCAGGTAGGAATCTGGTGAGTCAATGACTTAGTTCCTCATGGATATTTGTTTCCAAAGACTTGAGACACTGACATAGAGCAGAATCTATATATAAATTATATATACTGTATTATGGACATAATGAGTACAGAGTACATAGTGGCACACAGAAAGCTCCAGTTCCTGACGCTGATACATTTGTTGTGTCTATGAAAGACAAAATACGAGTTTTAACTGTCGTTCTGTGGATGGACATTATTTAATTCTGCTTCCAGCTATCTCCCTTTATGTAAAGGGAGATAAAGTGTAAAGGCCACTAGGCCAGCTGACCAGCATGAACTTCTTAACCTCTGAAGTATAAAGTCACATAGTAGCAGAATGTACCATGATACCAGATGTACCATGTCTGGTATCAAATGAATGCATATGCCATGAGGAATCTCATGAACTGATTTATATCACTTAATGGTCTGTGTACACTGTGTTATATCATCTAACTTAACTGGTCATTCTGAGTGGTTCCATTCTGGAATGCTGCCACACCTAAACCTCCTCTTATGGAGACTGATTATTGGCTGGTATAACTGCTTGATGTTCAGGAGGCATAGTGATTGGCCAATTTAAACATTCAAATGTTAACATAGATGATCACTGGTTACTCTGATGTGTTTAAACTTTTGGGTACATAAGCATGTCACATTTGAATTTGGTATGAAACATTTTCCCTGGTGTCTGTAAGACATTGTCATATTTGATTATAGAATACACTCACCAGAACTTTCCAAAGTACTGCCAGATTGCATATGGCAATGTGTGTAACTTAAGGTAATGTAATGGTAACTATACTGTTAAGTTATCCTTAATGTTACTATTTTATAATAAACCACTGTTATTCCGCTAAATGATTTCCTTTAATGTCGTTAAAGCTATGTTAATGAGGCTGAATATTCTGCACCTATCCCAGACAGAACCTTATGGAAGATCTAACTGATTAAGAGAATTCCTATAGTCTGACACTCTGGGTGACCATAATATGAACACATATTAATGTCCTGATCAGCCTCTGAGTTTTATATCACAGTATAATTCTGGCTGGGGTACAGGTTTTAATCCCTGAGGTTCAGTTATGGCAGTCCTATAAATAGGATATATAGTTTGTTAAATACAAACTCTCATTAGAATCTCAGTCCAACACATACTAAACAAACAAACACGGTCGGGAACAAACACGTAAAATGGGGGAGAGAGGTCAAACATAAAACCCATACACAACTACAGAGTTAAAAATAAGGCAAAATCTATCAATGTGTATCCAGCACAATGCTGATCCTTGGTAGCATTAGTAGTAATGCTGGGTACCTGGCAACATCAGTACTTTCAATGGAATATGAAACAGTTAGCATTGGGTGTGGGGGGAAGGATGAAAGTATGAAAGTGTAATTATGTAGAAATTTTATTAATCTGGATTATAGGGATATACTCTCTGCTTGCCCATTTACACTGTGATTATATGGAGTGTTTTGCCCAGACTGCTTTTTGAATAAAGTTTTACAAGCTAGCCAATCAGACAGAATTCATTTATGGATCTATTAGTTTTAGACAGAGCGAGAGAAAGAAACTAAAACAGTCTGTTTAATTAAATGAATAAAGAAAAAACGGCCATGTAAAGATTTATTAGTTATTTATATGTGGAACAGGATCACAAAAAATATCAGAAAATAACCTCTATTATGAGTTTCATACATGAACATGTGAAAAATGGGATAAGATGTACAGGCCTGTGTTACTGGTAATCTTCTCACCTCAGTCATGTTTTTAGTCAACCTCTTTTTCTACTATATTCATGTAACCTTGCATATAATCATGTGTCATAAACAGCATCATTAAACAAGTCCCACAATGGCTTTTTTTAGCTAAAAAAAAAAAAAGGCTTGTAATTGTAATTGGCTTCATTAAATTGGCAAAAAGACAATGATGGACATCATTCTTATCAGGAAGTTCAGCACCATGGAGAGGGGATGAAATCATATATAATAACTGTGAAGTAAAAAGTGATTTAGTGTTAACATTAATGAGTGAAATTACAGCTAAGTGAGTTGCTTAATAGTCAGTGATTATTTTCTAAAGCACAGCACACAGTGCACCACAACAAAATGTGACCTTTGCATTTAAGATAAAATCTAAGAGAAGTTGACAGCTGACATGAACAACGCCCAGGAAGCAGTAGTTGATAGAAACATGCTCACGGGTACATCAGTTCTGCTTGAACAAGTCTGGAATTTGAACCAGTAACCTTCAGGTCACAGGGACAACGCCCTAACCATAACAACTAAATCACACAAACTTTATAATCAGTTTATGAAGTTTGAGTCCTGAAGAGTCTTTTCAGTCATTTAGCATAATGAAAGGTTTTTTGGATATGTTAATTTATTGAAAAGTTGTGCGGTATAGCAGTCACACATGAGCCTAAGGTCACCATGCCTAGTGGGCTTGAGGGATATTAAACCCCCAGTGTTGAGCTGATACAATATTAAACTTACCTTTTTTTAAAAGGGGAAAAGCATGTTAGTCTAAATCAAAAGACTGATGTTGTTATTGAAAATTCACAAAATAGTATGAAATATGATTCTGCATTTTTGATTGTAGTGTAACCCTTTTGATGAGTTTCTCTCATCAAAAGAACTCAACTGAAATGACAACAGTCCAAAGAGTACATAACAGAATAACATTACAAAAATGCATACTAAACAAATGATGAAATCCTGTCTTTTAACTTACACTCTTACAGTAGTAAGTAGTAGTACACACCAACTGGCATCAATAATGTCAGGTCTCAACATTGGTAGACTAAAGTTTAACATCAGTGCAATATTACATTAATGTGGTAAACTACTATGGTGAAAGCAACAACAAAGAACCAAACATTTTATGTATCAATCCCATAACTGAGGCCTCTTAGTGATGCAGACACTGATATCTATTCTTTAAGGGAAAGTCTTTAAATAACTAATCTGCAAGCTCTAGACCTAGATTCTGAAAGAAAAATCCATTGAGAAAGTAGCAATGATACTACCAGAGTTGCAGGTCTCTTTTTTTCTTTAGGTTTGGACCTACCTCATGATGGTGTAACTTGGGCTACTTGTGGTTAGAGGAGTGTTTGACTTCAGCCATGCCTCAGTTTTTGCCCCACATCAGATTTCCTCTACTTTGACCTGACAGCCCATCATAACCTTGCCCTAGATTTTTAACAGGATTTTCCAGTACAAATATGTAAAAAGGATGCATGACTATTGTCAGCAAAAGCCAACAGAGTCACAAAAAGTCACAAATAAAAGCTCCACATTAAATGATGTACCATATTTTTTTGCAGCCAATAATGATAATCAACTGTTACTACAAAATTGAATTGAACAGTTGATTTTGGATAATGGGCTGAATAAATAGCAGACTCTGTCATAAGTATTGTTATTACTGGGGTTTTAAAAAACAAAAAAACAGAAGGTTAATTGCATTCTGCTAGGTACAATTCTTAAACAGTTAAGAATGCATTTATTAAGCTGCATTTTCAATACAAAATTTGACTGTGTTCTGTGAGGGTTGTTGTGAAATTGTGGCCATGACAATCTTTGCAAATCTTGCACTCCAGTTACTGATTTATATTTCAGCCTTTTTTAAATTTGAAACTTCAGAAAAAAAGTAAAAGCTGACATAGTAGAGGATGTTGCTTTTACAAAGTCAAACCCAATATTGTTGTCATCAGTGGGCTATAAATAAGCATAATGCTAAAAGAGCCTAAACTGGCTATATTACAGTGCAATAGGAAATGTGTTCATCAAAGGTACAATAAAAGTGGTCAACAAACATTTTTCATGCCCACAAAGCAGCATCTCAAGAGCTGACTGTAAATGAATTAAGAAGTTATCCCTTCAATTGGTGTTGAATTCTCTTATTCTTTTTTCATGAGTAACTTTTACACTTTGTGCATTTTGTTTATTTATTTTTTTCCCCCTACAAATGGCTTTTAGACCAGCATACATATAATACCATTCAGAACTTTGGACTAACGAGTTTTGGAATTAATTTGAAAAGTAATTTATACAGTGTAAATTTAAACCAGTTACAACAAAAATATAACAAAAATATGTTAAAATCATGAGTGCACACATACTGGAATGAGGAACCCTTATAAGGCATAGTACACCCACCTTTCCAGACAGTACTACACCACTGGGTTACAGTATATAAGACTTCTGCAGAGGGGAAACAAACAAGCAAACATGTTGAACACACGTATACAGGCACAACAAAGAGCCTGGAGTAACGTGTGCATTCAGCTTTATGTGATACTCTTGCTCTTCTCCGTCATGTGTAAGTTTCAAATTATAGATATTATTATTTATCAGCTTTCTCTATTACCTATTTTTTAATGCAGTAACATGATAATTAACACATTTATTCTGTCTTGGCTCTGTTTTCATTTAGCAGGAAATCTTCAAGGAAAGATTTTGCAACTGGATAATGTTGTGGCAGCTGAAGAAGGAAATAATGTGACCTTTTCTTGTTTTCATCCAAAAGAACAGATAAATAAGGTTTTGTGGTACAAACAGCTGATCGGGCAGAAACCTCTTCTAATTACTGCTTCATATCACCACAGCTTACCATTTGAATTTCATAACGACTTTGACAAGTCAAAACGTTTTAATTTAACAAGAGCAGCTGGCAGCTCAAACTTAACCATATTGAAGGTCAAGCCATCTGATTTGGCTGTGTACTTCTGCGCCGGGTCCTTTTCAAATATTGTCAGCTTTGGGACTGGCACAGTTTTAGTGTTCAAAGGTGAGCAAGGCAATATTCTCTTGGTGCCAAATCCACTGATAAACATGCCTATAACAAACCTGTAAAAGTTTCATAATTCACTTAGTCGTGAGTTATCTGCTGTTTTATCAGGACAAGATTCCAACAGATACACTGTTCTGCAGCAGAGTGTACCACAGTTTCTGTACCCAGAAGACTCTGTGACTTTGAAGTGTATAGTGCTTGCCAAGACCTGCTCAGAAGAACACAGTGTGTACTGGTTTAAACCTGGATCAGCAGAAGATCATCCAGGAATCATTTACACTCATGGAAACAGGGGTGATGAGTGTAAGGAAAGCTTTGAGGCTGATTCACCTACACACAGCTGTGTCTACCAACTTCCCAAGAGAAACCTCAGCCTCTCTGATGCTGGAACTTACTACTGTGCTGTGGCTGCATGTGGTGAGATACTGTTTGGGAATGGAACCAAAGTCAGTTTTAATGGTAAGCATTTAAAGTTTATTTAGAATAAAGCAGCTGTTCTTTATTTCCCTTGGAAGCAAATTGCGACTGTTTTGGTATGCCAGCTGCCCTTTAATTATGCGGACATTGCATGACTGATGGACCAAAAGGAGACCAATATTAACAGCCCAAAAAACTTGGTACATTAACAAAGATTTATGTAAAGATAATATTTTCTTCTTTTGCAACATTATCTGAGATATGAATTTTTGTTATGATAATTTAAAAAAATACTGCAGTAATCTGAATGAACATGACTTCCTTACAAATAATTTTTTCCAGTCAAATCATCCCAGTAGATAATACACTTTAATGGCCAAAAATGGGTCCAAAGTTCTAATGCACATTTGACATTTAAGAAAAACTTAACTAGCTTTCACTGTAATCTATGTAATTATGGAATAATAAGCCATAGACTTCAATAATAGAGTTTCAGATGTAAAACTTTAAGTAGAGGTGCAGTACTATGTCATAAACAGTTTAATTAGTGACTTAGTGATCTAATAGAGTAAATCTAGTATTTAAGCTGTGCTCAGAATGTCACTTCACATGTTCAGAATATGCAAATGCATGTAGCATGTTGACTACAGAAGGTCTAGAGATCAGTCTTTATCAGACCTGTCTTTATATGTTCATGTTTAGAGTTTGGCACATCAGACATCACACACTGTTCAAATTAATTTTGTCAGAAAATTTTAAATGTAAAGATGATTTTTGTAAATGATCAGAATTAACTCACTTGCTACTGTAGTAAATTTATTTATAACAGAGATTTAGCAAATTAATAAATTTATTATTTACTGTTAAATAATAATTAAAATAACAAAACTGTAAGAATAAGTATGACCAACTCTTTTGCATTCTTAGTGTGGGGGGTTCCAATGTTTTTTGAATACTGACTGAAATAAGTACATTTGTAATGTCTTTCTTTCTTTTTTTTCAGAGGACCATGGTAGAAAGAACATACAAATCTTTATAATGATTTCCTTGGCAGTGCTGTTGTTCATAAGTTTGACCATCAATGTTTATTTATATTTAAAATGCAGACAAAATGGTAAGCACTCAAATACATGCCCATGCAAGTGCTTCTATACATAAATTTCTGTGTGACCAAATTCTGACTTGGGCTGTATTCCTGATATATATATATATATATATATATATATAGATATATATATATAGATAGATAGATAGATCTAAGCTCATGTAAGGATAAAATATCTAAAAGTGTAAAAAGTGTAAAAATAGCAGCAGACTAAATAGTTGTTGGGTGAAAAAGAAACAATACAGAGTAATGACAAAAAAGTTGTGGGATGATAGCAAAAAATAAGTAATTGTAAGTAATTATTATTGCACAATAGGTGATTATAAGTCATTATTTGTTTAACAGAACGACCATCACGGCAAGTCATGACTTCTGCTGGCACTGTGACAACAGTTCAGGTTGGACCTTTGTTTATCTCTTTATTTGGTGTGTGGATGATGGAATTTCAGATTTTAAATACTGAGTATCTTTTACAGTACAACTTGACTGATGAGATGAACTACACTGCCTTAAATTTCACCACCAAAAGCACAGGAATGAAGAAAGTGAGACACCAAAATGAGGAGACAATATACTCAGGAGTAAAATGTCAAAGACAGATATAAGTTATTTTTTGCATTAATAGAAATGTTCAACATGTTCAGAAATTAAATAAAAAATGCATAATTTGAAAAAGAAGACCAAATTACATGAATAATAATTGATTCCCTAAAGATTGATGGCCAAAGCTGAATTTTGTTTTATATAACGTATGTTGAACAGATGTCAATAAAGCACTTCGTCTGCCTCTTCTAGATTCTCTTCAGTCTGTAATGTGTATTATTATTTATTTTCTTGATTTTGTTTTAATTAAATGTAAAATGCATTTATGTCACTGTGATGCCAGTTGGTCAAAAATGTTTAATATATATTTTGTCATAAAAGTAAACATATTTTTTAAAACTTTTCAAGAAATATTTTGAGGAGTATAATTTAGGGTGTGATACTTTAAAGCAACATGTCTTAATAGAATGGAATAAAAAGTAAAGTTATTTATTTATTAAATTTTGAATATGACATTGTAGAACTCATGGACATTTTCAGTAATCTGACCAATTTTAAATTAATTCCATTTGAAATGGGGAAATAATGAACTTTTTTCATAAGCTTGTTTGTCTGAATTTTACAGTGAACATTGTACCACTGTGGAATTCTGTGTTGACATATATTTTTGCAAACTTTACAACAACAATCTATCAAACCAATTAAGCCCTCTTCAAAACATGACCCAGATCACATTTAAGGGTTTGATCCTGGCACAAATTATTTGACTATATACACTGATCAGCCTTAACATTAACACTATTTCACAGACAGGAAAAATGAATGACATTGAGTCTGTAGTTATTTCATTACAATGACACCTGTCTGTGGCAGCAAGTGTACAGTTAGTTCTTGAAGTTGAAAAAATGGAGGAGGGTAAGGATCTTAGACACTTTGACATGGGCCATATTGTGATGGCTAGGTGACGGAGTCAAAACATCTCCAAAACCACAGGTCTTTTGGAGTCTTCCCGGGAATGCCGTAGTTAGTACCTATCAAAAGTGGTAGATGCCCAATGAGGGACAACAAGTAAATCAGTGACAGGGTCATGCATGTGGGGAGCAAAGGCTAGCCCCTCAGGTCTGATCCCACATAAGAGCTACTTTGGTTTAAAAAAATGTGGGCTTATTCTTTCTCTGATTTTCTAGCGTTTGAACATTTTTTTTATTATTTAATTATTAAAGAAATATATTTTTTCAGATTGTAGAATGCTAGGTAATTATGTTTTAAACCTGTTTGTAAAGAAAGTTGATTAAGCTGAACTATGTGATGAGGGTATAAAAAACATTAAGGCTTTCAGAGAATTATGTGACAAATTAAAACCATTTTTTTGCCATTTTTTAGGGCCTTGTCTGCTTTTTAAAGTATTATATCATGACTGATGTACTGTGTGCCAAAATTTGAATTTAACCTAGAGAAGTTATTCCATCAAGTGGTACATAACAAAAACATATGTGTAATCAAAATTGTTTACACCAACCATGATAATTTTAGAACTCTATCCATGGTGCACAAATGATCTACTGAGACTCTTTACTGTGTAGAGTTGCCCTGCAGTTGTTCAAAAGCCTTAGTCTTTTCCCTAAAGTGTTAGTTAATACTTCCTGTGTCCACTTCTTGTGAGCTTAGCTCAGTCCACCCCACACAAACTTGCAGCTCTGGACAAGCTATACAGGATCATAACTGCACTACAAAACATCCAGACATTGCTTTCATTGTTTGGAGAGACTTTAACAACATGAAAAATGGCCTTCTAAAATACTTCCAACACACCCTCCCCCTCTCAGCTTTGGGAAAAGTTGAGTACTTCTCCATCTTGCTACTGCCTGCATACAGACAGGAAGTGAAACAAGTAAAACTGATTATCAAGGTCGTTTACAAGTGGGACAATGAGGCTGTGGAGGTTTTACAGGACCGTTTTGAGACAACCAATTGATAGAAGTCTGAGAATGCAGCTGATGGGAACATCAGTAAATACACAGACTCTGTCAAATGTTGCATTAGCAACGTATTAAATATTTACCCACAACCACCATTTGCACTTTTGCCAGTCAGAAACCCTAGGTCAGTGAGGAGATTTGCACTAAGCTCAAAACGTGGTATATTGCCTTCAACTCAGGGGATCCTGATTCCTACAATGCAGCCAAGAGGGACTACAGGCACAACGTGGAGTCCAAATACCACAGCTGTAGCCCCTCATGTGGGGGGAGCTGCCACACTCATCCTAGAAATGGCAGACATGAGGCGTTCCTTCAAAATATGGCATGCCAGGTTCCATTTTCAGAGAGTGTGCTGACCCACTGATGGAGGTGTTCACCAGCATCTTCAACCTCTTCCTGAAACAGTGTGTTATCTGCACCTCTTTTAAGGCATCCATTATCATACCTGTTCCTAGTAACAGGTAAAAGGTGGGTTCAGACATACATGACTTCGCCTTACCATCAGTCATCATTAAGTGCTTCAACCAATTATTAAAAAGTTTCATCTGCTTCTCCCTCCCTGACACCTTGGACCCGCTTCAGTTTGCATACAGACCAAACAGGGCCATGAAGGATGTCATTGTCTTGGCAAGGCACACTGCACTTGCCTCAGGTCTTGATGGTTATGTATTTAACTATGTCTTCCCCATTGCATTGGAGTGGGCATTTTACATGTCAGCTTAGTCAGCAAATATCACTTTTGTTGTAACTGCTTATAAAATATCTTTTAGGTGTTTGTGATTCATTACCATTAATAATCAAATTTTAAACTATACATAAACGAACGAGCTGCCCAGAGAAACACGATCAGCCGAGTCCCTCTCAACATTCAAGAAGCGACTCAAAACTCAACTGTTCCGGACCCACCTCAGCACATAAACCTCACACACGAACTACTGCTTCCAGACAACCCATCGGAAGTCATCCAGGAAACAGTCTCCAGTTTTATTTCACTCTGCACTTGAAAATTGTTGTACTGCAGCAGTTCTTACAA
>JBBPDA010044046.1:0-14224 GCA_037974385.1 Arnoldichthys spilopterus
TGAGCAAAGGGTCTGAATACTTAGGACCATGTGATATTTCAGTTTTTCTTTTTTAATAAATCTGCAACAATTTGAAATAGTTGTTTTGTCTGTCAATATGGGGTGCTGTGTGTACATTAACAAGGGGAAAAATTAATTAAAATGATTTTAGCAAATAGCTGCAATATGACAAAGAGTGAAAAATTGAAGGGAGTCTGAATACTTTCCGTACCCACTGTATATACACACACACATGATCCAGACATGCTGCTAGCTTTTCTGAGCAGATGAAATCCTATTTCAGGCAAGGTTGTTGTTAAAAGTAGAGGTGATGCAACACAGAGGTAAACATGTTCCTGTCCCAGCATTTTTGAAACATGTTGCTGGCTTCAATTAAAAGTGGGCATATATTTTCCAAAAAACAATTGAATTTCTCTGTTTTAGCATTTGAAATGCTGTCTTTGTATCATTTTTAGGGTTAACATGATTTAAAGATCACTGCATTCTGTTTGATCTACATTTTAAACAGTGTCCTGACTTTTTTGGAAGTGAGGTTATAAGACAAGGGGTCATGAGCTGATATTTCCAGTCATATATCTTTTAAAATAAAGACATATATAAAGTTTCATAATGCATACTAGACAGGTGTACAAATATCTGTGATAGGCAAATGCAAAGCAGTGTTTGGTGTTTGTGTCAATAGAACAAGACAAGACCAAACTGCAAAAAGATAATGTTAATCAAGGATTAGTAAACATAAGCGCAACTTCAAGTCCTGAGAGTTGAAGTTTTATTTATAGCCTACATTACCTGACAAGTAACATTTCTCAACAAGAGAAACGGGACCACACAGCCAATAACAAAAAGCCACAAGAAGATATAAAAAACTTGATCATTTTAAATAGAAAACAAATATAGGTATCATAAATTATAATTAATTTTTATAATAAGTAAAAACATAAATGTAGTTATAATAAATAAATACTTAAAATAAGAATGATAAAAAATGGAACTGGACACAACTAAAACTGGGGAAAATGTTGGGTAAAACATATTTCTTTTTTATAATGATTTATTCACTATTCTTAGCGTGGACTGGATGGGATAGTAATATAAGTAAAATAACAATAATACTAATAATTTTCCACTTTCAGTTATTTTACTACTGTAACTTTTTGTAAAATAAAAATCCCATATATATGATGATGTGTCTTAGCATTGGTGCCAAATTGTTCTAGTTATAGTCAAATAGATTAAACTAAACTATAATCAGCAGTCTAGTACCAAGGCTAGACTGCCAGGAAAAGTCCATGTGTGTCACATAGTGTATATGATCAGCTTTAACACTAATGAGTTTGATCCGTCTTATGATTAAAGTCTCAGTCCACGGCTCTGTCTACAACTCAAGGATGATGGTGATTAATAGGAGGAAGATTATGTCAATGTTGATGCTGGTCCTGATGATAAAGAGATCATCATGATAATGTCCAAAACAACTGCTGATACCCATGATGCTTAGTCCAAGCATGAAGATTATGTCTAGCTTTGCACTTTCCGGTGATGGTGACGATGCTGATGATGACGAACATCATAATGACCTCCACATTAAAGATTTCAGTGTATCAGTTTTCTCCTTTGATGCTCTTCGTGTCTTGAACTGTAAAATCTCTGATGGTTCCTGCTGCATTCCTGTCAACGCTTCTATTGAAAAAAAAAATGTTATAATTAATAGGAGAAGATGAATGCCCATTTGATGTCGTCCAGAAGCTCAAACAGTCCTCTAAACCAGCATATCTTCATGAAGTTCAGGTCCTTCTGCTACTTGGAGTCTCTAATCCAGGAGGAATGTTGCACTGGGATAATAAGAATCAGAGACACAAAGAAGGAATGATATTCTAAACTTTGATAAATTAAGTGTGGTTTACAAATCTAAAAGCAGCTACAGCTGCAGAAAGAGGGACCTTGGCTTGTGAGTGGGGTAAGACAGAGACATCTTAAAGTGCTTCATTCCAATGATATGATACCCCACTTCTTCACTCCAATGGATTAAAATTTAGGTTAGAGCTTCAACTGTTTTGGAAAAACACACAAACACACACACACACACACACACACACACATACACAGAACCGATGCACTGAATGAACAGGAGTTGCGGTAATAAGAATGAAATCAGAATGAGACAAACTAGTTCCAAAAGCTGTAAAATCTAAATGAGAGTCAAGCTTTACCTTGATGTGGGCCACAGCAGTGACACAGGAGAAATACTGAGGAGGCAGCTGTAGAAGTGTTGGCAGGCAGATTAGAAGAATCAGAGTATAGAACCTTATTTCACACTGAAATCAACACCTTATTCCAATGACTTACCTCCAGTGAGAGCATGTTATAAAAGTCCTCTGACTCCAGCCGTTGTATATGGGGCTTCACCTCCACCAGCTGCAAGAATCTTAAGGGGAAAAGTTCAAGAAGTTTGCTGTTCCCTTAGACAAAGTCAGTCTACAATGGTGTATAAATAGAATAAATGGAACCTTTCTGTAGTCAGATGACCACTTGGTATATGAGGACACAAACACCTTGTCTGCTCGGTCCACCTCTTGCACCTTTGCAGTAGTTATACAGGAATAAATGAATATAAAACGTTCACGGGAGGCTCTGGGGGAAAAATTGCTCTGTGTCATTTAAACAATGGGGACAAGATTCTTACCCAAACCTTGCCAGTGCTCCATAAGAAGATGAAAGATATGGCAGCAAGGACTGCAGAGGAATCTCCTACAGCAAAAACCAAACATTCGGCATCCCTATCCCTAGCCTGTTTTCATAGCCTTAGAAAACTAGTAGCTTTAGCACTCATAGCCAGTAGTGTACTGACTCATAGCCTGTTTATCTAGACCTTAGCCTTTGCCTTAGCCCTTGAAATTCTTGGTTGCATTCGTATTAGACCTCGGACTGTTTTTGACACGGTTTTTGCCTAATGGACTTTATGCAACATGCAAAATAAAAGTGTTGTTGAGTGTGCACTTGGATCCAAGCTTCTTCTTCCATACATGACAGAAAGCTTCGCCTCCATGGATCTCGATCCCTCCACCACTAGCGTGGCAGAGCTTGCCAACGCCGTGGTGGCCCAGGGCAAGAGGGTCGGGGAGCACCAATTGGTGCTGCAACACTGCCGCCCCAGCCTGGACGAGCTCATCCAGGCGATGCAGCGACTAGCGGGCAAGCTGTCTCATGCCACTGTGGCTCACCCGCCTCCCACGCCGGAATCCAGTCCGAGATTCAGGTCATGCCCACACGCAGCCCTGCCCGCTCTGGCTTTCTCCATCAGAGACACTGAGGAACCAGCCGAGTCGCAGTGCTCTGCTTATTTTAAATGACAAGCGGTGGAGACCAAATTTCAGAAGATAATCACTACTGTCTTGTTTCTCTCCGGGAGAGTGCTGGAGTGGCCGACTGTGGCAAGGGGTGAGCTGAACTTCGCTGCGTGCTCCTACGAGAGCTTTGCTGGTCGACTGAGGGAGGCGTTCGAGGAACGCCGACAAGGAAGGTTAGTGGAGCTGGAGAGGGGCACGCGAAAGGAAGCAGCTGCCATCGTGGGGCAGGAGCTGCCACCGCGAGCTGCTGCCGTCGCCGAGGGCTGCAATCACCGCCGAGCTGCCACGGGCTGCTATCGTCGCGAGGCGATCTCGGGAGCTGCCGCCAAGTGCTGGGGTGTTTGCGGAGTCAACGGAGACAGCCTGCGGGCTGCTGGAGGAGCCACCGTGGGCTGCTGCCATCGCCGGGCCAGTGCAAGCTGCTGCCATCGCCGAGCTGCCATTGCTGAGCAGCCGCGGGCTGCTGTTGCCGCTTAGCCATCTTGGGAGTTGTCGCCGAGTGCCGAGGTCTTTGCGGAGCCGGCGGAGCCAGCCGGCGGACCGGCGGAGGAGCCACCGCGTGCATCCTCCGGGTCCAGTGGGACACCGGAGGGCTTCCCCCGCAAGGCGCTCGGGCCGCTGGGTCCCACCCCCCCGCTCCTGGAGCCCGGGTGGTATGCTTCAGCACCACCGCCTCCTTCTGGCTCCGCCCTGACGTCGCTGTCACCACCTGGCTCCACCCTGATGTCGCCTTCACCGCCAGCTCATGCCCTGATGTCGCAGTCACTGCCGGACTCTGACAGGACGTTGCCTACTGCGCCATCTTCCACCAAGGTGTCAGTAGCTTCGTCTTGCTCCCCCCTGATGTCACCGGCACTTTCTTGCTGTCGCCGCGTGGCCATCTTGGGAGCTGCCACCAAGTGCCAGGGTCTTTGTGGAGCCGACGGAGCCAGCCTGCGGACCACTGGAGGAGCCGCCGCGTGTAGCCTCCAGGTATACCGGAGGGCTTCCCCCGCAAGGCGCTCGGGCCGCTGGGTCCCACCCCCATGGCGCAAGAGTCGCCGTGTCCCACCCCCACACTCCTGGAGCCCGGGTGGTATGCTTCAGTGCAGCCGCCTCCGTCTGGCTCCGCCCTGACGTCACCAGCACTTCCTTGCTCCCCCCGGACGTCGCAGGTGCTTCCTGGTTCCACCCGGACAACACTGGTGCTTCCTGGCTCCCCCCAGACGTTGCTGACGTCACCTAGCTCTGCCTCCGCGTCTTCCGGGCCCCAAGGGGAGGGTGGACTTTTAGGGAACGCCAGGAGTCGTTCCTTAGAGGGGGGATGGTGTAACGAGTGGAGTCCAAGAAGAGGTGCTGCCACCTGGTGGCCCAGGTGGCATTCATTAAAAGACTGATGAGAGACATTACTTAGGCTCGCACCCAACACTAGGTGGGCTGTTTTGAGGAAAGATGAAGAATGTTAATGTGTACTTACCTGTAAAGTGAAAGTGACTCTTTGTCAGTGTGAACATACTCAAGCACCACAACGAAATGTGACCTCTGCATTTAACCCATTACACGTGCACACATGGAGCAGCGGGCAGCTACCAACAGCACCCGGGGAGCAGTGTAGTGGGATGGTACCTTGCTTAAGAGTACCTCAGTAGTGCCCGCACCAGGACTTGAACCTGAAAGGCAGTGTCCTAACCACTAGGCCACAACTGCCAAGACAGAGAGAAGTTCACCTGTAATTTCATGGTAATGTGAAATGCATATTACTTGTTTTGAAGAAATTTTGTACCTATGTAAACACTTTTGCAAATAATATTGATTCCTGGTGACGCTGCCATAGAAGGAGCATCGTGTCTGAGACTCTTCATTTACATTGACTCTTTTTCAGGGTGCAACACATAGAAGGGGCTCATTAATATGTGGAATATTGTGCACTGAGAAGAAGGACATATATACTAATGTCTTTACTAGCTACAGTCTTTAAGAATTTGTCCATAATGTGAGAGTGAGACTTTGTGTAAAGTGTCATGTACTGAAGTGAACAGTTCAAAAAGCAATATTGCTAAACTGCGATTCTTGGTCATTTCTAAGCTGGTAAAGGCACTGATTAACAACATTTCTACAGAGCATCATCCTGTTTATGTAATTGTCATCACTGCTAGAAGATTAGTGTAAACAGCTGGTGTTTCCTTCACTGTTGATATTTTTGTTTACAGAGCATGTTTATTGCTTTGAATCTTTTTTTTTTACTTGTATGGAAATAATATTTTTATATTTATTGATCTGTTTAGAGGGAGGGGAAGAGTAATAATGTTTCAAAATGTCTCAGAATAATCAGGTTAATGTTTCTTTAATCCTTGGTAATATGTAATCTGATGGTAACTGAGGGCTTTAGAAATTTAAATAATTTAGTGACTAATTTTCATGACTTTCAGACAGGACGGAGGTAATCAGCTCAATATCACTGAGTGTCATCAATTCACTAATAATCTTTAATAAACTCTATATCATGTCAAGTGTCTGTGTCTTGTCGGTGTTGTCCAGACATATACAACAATAGGCCACAACATTAAAACCACTGACAGGTGAACTGAGAACACTGAATACAGACACCTCCTTACAGAAGTGTTCGCAATGATAAATCACTCACTTTCACCATTTACTTCCAATGACACCTGTCAAGGGGGTTGTGTGCTGCTAGAACTGTTGGGCGTTACGAATGAATATTGAGCCATTAACGTTATATAATATTGCTTATATTATATTAGATAATGTTCTCTGCTACAATCAACTCATTTAAAGGCATACGAGGTGTACAGGTTCCCCACTGTCACAAATAGGATTAAAACATTACGTTTATACTTTATTCACAAATATAGATCTACACCACTGGAAAGTTCAATGTTTGCATTTATTTTTAATGAACTGTGTTCCATATTGTTTTTTTTTTGTTTTTTTTTAACTTCAATTTCCTTATTTAAATTAAATGAATTAATAAAAGAACTGATAAAGTAAACCTGAAATGTTTTGTATACACAAATTAATTATACACAGTAAATGCATAAGTTTTCAATGTAAGATATGTACACTGTAGATTATTCATGAAATATTCTTTTTTAGCAAGCATGCAAGACTGGATTATAGTCTGATCAACGTGAACAACATTAATTACTCATGCAGCACCTGCTTGTTTGTTCCATGGGGGCATGCCAATACAGAACACCAGTAATCACATCAGAGCACACCAGGCTTCATAGCTCTTACATAACATGCCAGCAGAGAGACACAGGACTACTGTGCCAGCAGGGGGAAGCAGAATGCTGCTCCTCCCAGAAATCAATCCATGTCAGCAGCACCTGTGGAATTTATAGAACATCCTCCTCAGGTTCTTTTACTGCATCTTGGTTTTAAGCTGACATTGACAAAGCCTGTCATCGGCATTTCTTTCGAGGCTTGAGTTATTTTGGGTTGTAAGGGTACTCTGGCTCCTGTCTGAGTGTTCCTCTCTCTGAGCAGTCAGCATGAGTATTATACACAATAAAAGAACCTTTATTTCGAGTCCCCAGAGCTCTCTACTTCTCCAACTCCTCACTCAAGCCCTCTGAAGGATTTTTAAACTCCTCTTTAGCCCTTTCTTTTAGGGAAGAACAAGTTGTGTTACTCCTGCTTGGTTTTGAGCTGTCCAGTCCCCCCGACAGTCCTTTTTTATTTTTTATTTTTAAAGGTTTTTCCTATCGATTTTGGTTGATGGTATTGTCTCCAATCCACACAGGTGGCCATGTAATTTCGTCTTCAGAACTGGGTAAGGCACAAAGCATTTCTTGGACAACTAAACAATCATTTTGCCAAAAAATCCAAAATTGATATTATGAGTTGGCCTCTAGGCGGCGCACATTTCTTCTTAATTCTTTTGCAAAAATCTTTTGCTTTACTAACAAATATGGTCTGATGTTAGTTCGGTACTCAAAACATATGCTGTCCATGGGGCGTGCTGCAACTGACCCATTTCAATCTCTGAATTTGGTCATTTTCCCCCTGGCTGATATAGTTTATAAAGCTTAATAACTTCAGGTCAGGTCATAGAACCATCAATCAAACTAGAAACTGATCAAGGCAGGTGTACCATTAATACAATGTGTAATTTGGGGGGAAATTAGTGCCTACTATATTTTATTCTAAGCATTATAATAAGTCCCTTTACTTATTACTTTTTCCCAAAAAAACATTGAACACAACCAGTTTACAATAGTTGTGTCCTGCATGTGTGAAAAACATCCAAGCTGATAGAATAAGCATTTTAGGTTTAATTTAATAAAATGTTAAAGGTGCATTTAAAAAAAAAACTATTCACACAGTACAGATGATAAATATATTCTAGATTTTCAAATGTATTTTTATTAGAAAATTTTCACTTCTTACTATTTTATTTCCTATTTATATTTAAATTAACATCTTTAGCGTTTTGCTCAGAACACCAGCCCACAGACATACAGCCAATTATAATCAGGTCATGCAGGTCTTTAGTATTGGCTGATTGGCTGCCTGTGGTCGGACTGTGCCTTTTTTAGAAAGGGAGAGAACAGGATGTGGGTGTGTGTGAGTGGTTGCGCCCAATGGACACACCCCTCCTTAGTTAAGGGTTTTGGAATGTAAATGAAGGTAGATGAATACCTCAGCTTGCTTAGGAATATTGACAGAGTCACGTAAGAGTTCAAACACTGTTCCAACACTTTGAAGAACGACAGGATAGGCTGCATTTGCTTAGTGCACCGAGGCACGTCGCTGGTCTTTGAAAATACTTTTTGGTTTGTTAAAAGTTTGTTAATTGAATGCTGTTTTTATGCAAATAACAGATGTTTGCTAATGTTGTGTTGGTTGTTTTTCGTGCGGTTGTTCAACGTGTTCAGCTTGCTCTTTAAATGGGGTCATAACCTTTTTTTCTTGCATGTACTGTGGTTTCTGTAATTCTGCTATAAAGGACCTTGAGAAACTGAATCTTCAGTGCCAACATTGTGTCTGTTGTCTGTATATTTCTTGCAGCGTGTAATTGTCAAAGTTACAAGTTACCTCCAGTTTGAGCCACAAATATCAAAAACTAAGGAAATCACTGATTATCACATAACTGATTAACACATTTGTACAGGTCAAACAATTAGGTGTTCATGGTCAGACTTAAGATGTCATCCCAAGTGGAAAAAGCATGAACAAAAGTGATTAGGCAACCTTGGTACAGTAAAAAAAAAAAAAATCTTCAAGCCTTCTGCATCTTTGCCCATCTGATTAGCACAGTTCAACTGAAGACTGTAAGCAAAATAGCTTTAGTTGTGTTAAGGCACAGATCCCCCTTTAAAGCAGGGAAGTCCAAACCCACTTCTGGAGGGCCGATGGCAACTAGTTTGGTAGGTCACCCTACTCAAACACTCACTACACCTGGCAATTAACAGGTGAGCTGAACCAGGTATTTCTGAGCAGAAAAATCATCTAGCTGTGTTAGACACTGGCCCTCCAGGACAGGGGTTGGAAACCCCTACTCAAACCCCAGATACTATAGACACAACTCCTCCTCAAATATGAGAGACTTCATATTCAACTGGGACTCGTGTTCCTCAAAGACCTGAGACACATATTATACATATGTGAAGCAACTTGTGAAAATCACAAGGTTTTCAGAGGTCCGGCCCTGTTCAGGCCAGTTATGCAGCACTTATGGAAAGCATTGGTGATGTCATTTGATTTTGAATAACGTCAGACCCTTTGCCAGCTGGTTTAAAATGTCTTAGATTGTCTGATTCTTAGCCTGCCAGGTCTGGGCCTAATTGGGTAATAAAATCTGTGTAAGTCAGGGGACGTCAGGTATGTCAGCGGATACTGTGCTGGATTTGGGTCATTTGGGGGAGTACTTACAGGGTCAGGTGTCACTGTTCGTCATTCGTGGGTATGGTTTAGTACAGAGTAGTTATTATCAGCCAGAATATATGCACCAAGACCACTGAGATGTAAACCATCCCTGGCCATAAAAGATCAATAAATATAAAATTGTATATTGCGCAGGCTGACTGCAGCCAGGTGTGGAGACTTAAAGTCCAGTTGAACTGTTCAATGCTTTTTCCCAAGGCAGGAGTCTGGTCAAAGATAATATTTTTTTTTACCTGATTCCTGCAGAATGTTAAAAAGGCAATTAAAATCCTGTTTTTGCACCTCAGTTGAACTGCTGTGGATCTTGTTTACTTCTACATGTATAATTATATTTGGTGAGAGTAGTAGTTATTCATGATATTTGGGATCTCTGAGTTGATGTAGACGTTTAGTTTTAACTGCTTTCTTCATGGAATTGCCAATTATTAGCGAGTATCTGTAGCCCATGGAGGCCAGGCGTGTTGAGTCATGCCAATTGTGTGAGGAGACAGTGAGACAATGGCAGACTTTTACACTTTCAGGGGCAGGATGACCCTTGACTGTGTGTACGTTAGGTAAAACTGACTTTGTTGAATTTCATCCTTATACTGTGAGGTCTGGACACTTTCCACAGACAGGAGGTGACCAGAAAGAATTTAATCAACTCTGTTGGTAATTATTAATTGTTTTGTTTATCAGTTATGATGCTTAGCTGAATATACTGGATTGGGAGAGGACTAGGACTCATATTTTTGGTGATCGCACACCCTGGTCCCTTGTTGTAGCTTTCTACTATACTGCCTACTGCTAATTAGTGGCATACAGTTTAAAATTCAGTATGACAAAAACACTATGTGCCATAAAGCAAGATTGGGGCAAGAACGTCAACATCAGGGCCTGTGCCAATTAAAGTGAGTTTAAGAACCTCCTCACTTTCCTTTTTCATTCATTTTATGCTTAGCAATTGTGGCTGGCTGCTTTTCAGTTGTTCAGCAAATGTTTTTTTCAAAGACATTTGATTCCTTTAACCAATGAGTTCTGAAGCAAAACAAAAACAAAAAAAAGGGTAAGCTTTAAATACATTTGTGGTAAACCTCTATGCTCTCCAAGGACACATTATTTTGTACTTTTGCTATAAGAGAAATCATTTCAGTTTTATTACATTTATAACTGGCAATGAGCCAAGTCATAGAACTCTGTCATTTTATCCATAAAGTACTCCAGTACCATAGTGCTATGCAAAATGTGACATTACACAAGTAAGGACAAGACAGGACTACATAGAGTGTCTAAAAAAGGTACAAGACATAAAACATAGGACACATTTAAACATGGTACACTATGACAACAGGATGCACCATGCAGTACAATACTGAGTGAATTGAAATACTGCATTATAGCAGCAGAGCAATGCAGAGATTAAGCTAGAGTGCAGAAATATATAAATATAAACAATACATACAGAATAGAAAATGGGAAGTGTGGTGTTTATGGGGTAACTGTTCAAGTGTGTGTGCATTTCAGTTCAAGTGTGTGTGTGAGTTAAGCATGAGACATTTCAGTGCAGTCTGCTTATGTGTGGGGAGTACAGTTCTGAATTCATTCTGGTTCAAAAGTCTAGTAGAAGAAACTGTTTTCTGTGCTGGCATATGCTACTGAACCTTCTGCCAGATGGCAGGAGGGAGAGAAGAGTATGGGGTGGGTGGGGTCATGTGCAATGTTGGTGGCTTTGCAGATGCAGAAAGTTAGTTTGAGCTATGAGCTAGTTAGACTAAATAATACGCTGTAACAACATTATCTGGATTCAGTATTAGAATGATTACATCAGTTAAATACAACATGCAGTAAACTGCCACTGGAGCACCGTTGATGTAGAAGGATGTGTAGCATCGCTGCTTCCTGCTGTAGTTCACAACCAGCTCTCTTGTTGACCTTCATATTGAGGCTGTTGGTTCTGTCTGTTGTTGTTCACTTCTCCAGGTTCTCCACTTCCTTCATCTAGGCAGACTCATTGTTAGAGATGAGGCTCTACCGTGTTGTCAGCAAACTTCACATTGACCTATGCGGTCATAAGTATAGGGTGAATACAACAGTGGACTCAACACATTCTTGAGGAGCTGCAGTGCTAGGTGATGGAGCTAGACACACAGCAGCCCACTTTTGCCACTTGGGGTTTGCGTGTAGGAAAGTCCATCACTCACCTACACAGCTGGGAGTTCAGCCCTAGTTCCTGATGTCTGAGTGGAACTATGGTGTTGAAATCTGAGCTGTAGTCCAAGAAAAACAATCTCCCATTATTCCCTTTATAACTGTTCACATGGGTGAGGCTTATGTGCAGGATGTGTGACATGGTATCCGTAGTAGACCTGTTTGTAACGGGTCAATGGGGTTGGAGATCGCAGAACAGATAAAAGCTGCCTTTGTTTCAGCATTACAGAGTGTCTTGGGCTATGACAGATCGACTGAGAAGTGATCTGGCTTGTGTTTAGAAGAGTCTCACTGTCGTAGGTACCTGAAGCTGGAACCGTAAAAGGTAAAAAATTCAAATAAAGAGAAAACAGTCTGGACCGAGCGAACAGGAAGGCCCCTGGCACTGGCCTTGCAATCTTGGAAGTTCTATGCAGTATTTTAACTTTTAGCTTCATTAAAAGGGAGCAATTTCATGTCAAGACCAGCAGGGAAAGATGATGGGCCTTTTATGATGCAATAAGTGCAGTTGCATTTGTATTGTTTTGTTGTGCCATCATCTGTGCCTCCACAGGCTGAAACCAAGGCTAAATAAAATAGTTCAGCACAAACCAGGCTGTTATGTCAGTGCTGCATCCTCCTAAAATGACTGCATTGCATTTTGGGATGCAATATATTAGGAAGATGGCTCTGCACACATACTGGCATATTTTCCCAGAGCAATATGTCATCCAGGTATCTTTGGCAATCTGGAAAAAAATCAGGCTGGTCACATACTGCTTACTGCTTACTATGTCTGGGCAAATTCAGTGCAGTCTTGTGCTTGTTTTTATTCTGTGTATATCCAGCCTAATCTGCATTTATTTAATGAAATAATCATTTCGTTTAGTTACTTGTCTCTGTTTGTGATGGTTGACATTTCATAAAAGGCTCATAAAGATCTTTAATTCATTATAAAGTAAACAATGACTGGCTGATTTTTTTAATGTCTGAACCCCTACAGTTAAGTGCTAAATAATTCAGACTTTATTCTCAGTGCATTTTTATTTCATTACTGATTGAGCACAGAATATAACAATGTTGGCCACAATAATTCACATATTCTTAGCAGAAGCCGGGTGTTCAGAAAGCACATGAGAGTTTTGGAAAAACTGGAAAGAAGCAATAGGTTTTTTGTTTATAACTGGAGAACAGTTTTGAAGAGCACTGAACAGCAGATGGCAGGCTTGGTCCTTTTTTAACATTGGTCTGTGCGTGTGTTTGTGAGTGAGCGTATGCATGGGGCAATTGGTGAGGAACACCAGAACAACACACGGGACCTCTATTGGTCAGGGGCATTAATTATAGTTAATTAAAACATATTTTCAGTCATAGATGTGCTGTGTGCTCTCTGAAAATCAGGGTTCTGATGAGGACATTCTGATTAATCTGATCCTCCATAGGCATTTTCCTCATTAGATACTGGATGACTTTTCTTTGTTGTCAGTTTTGATTTTCCCTGAAATCTACAATGTTCTGGGAGGTCCTCCTCGCCACAGTGTAGGACACATGGAACTGTAATCAGTGTTGAAAGTCACAAAGAACATTTGAGTTAGCCTGATTTACATAAATGGTCAATGTGTGTGGTAGGTCCTCATATTTAATGTAATTATAATTCTTACATACAAAGATATAGTGGGTAACACTGTCCTTATGGGCATTTCTTTCGGAGAAAGCTGAGAGGAGAAAATGGAGGAGGTTGTAAAACTGTTCCTCAGCATTTATCTCTTACAGGTGAGTTTATTTAAACATTTTCATTTAAGATTTAAAATCTGTGGGCACAGATGTAGAACATTTTATCATTTCTAGGTCCTAAATAGACAGTGGGTACAGTCAAGTTCAAGGTGATAGTCATGTAAAAGGCAGAACAGACGGGGGCGTCTGAGGCCTTCAGCCATATCAAATAGGAGACTACACACACTAGAGAAATCACATTAGCTGTAATGTTTCAAAGAGACAGACTGGATTGAATCATATCCAGCTGCCTTTTAGAGTTTAATCTCTGGAAATAAATCTAACATATTTACAGGGAACCAGTAAAAAATGTGAATGTAAAGGTGTAGAACTCGCACTAACTGCATTACATCATTTTACAAACCTCATATCTGGAGAAGTTTGCACGTTTTGTGAAATGTAATAAAACAAGAATCTTGTTTATTTCCTTGATGCTTTTATTTAACTGACATTTACAAAGAAAACATTCCTGGCATTTTCACTGAACTAAAATGTATTTTGTTAATATAAAAAAAATTTAGAATTTGATGCCTGCAACACACTCAAAAAAAGAGGCATGTTTTAACACCTCTGTTAGATTGCTTTTTATTTTAACTATACTTTTTAATCTTTTGGAACTGAGGATACTATTTGCTGCAGTTGTACAAGTGGAATTCTTGTCATTCTTGCTTGAGACGAGACTGCTCAACAGTCAACAACTGCTCAACAATTGCCTGATTCTCCTCTTCATAAAGCTCCATACATTTTCAGTGGGAGACAATGATTGACTGGCCTGTCCGTAGTCCAGATCTATGTAACAATCTTGCGATTGTTATTAATTATTAAGAGATTTTCAGAAATTGTTACTATTTATAAGGGTGCACACACATACTCCACAAGTGGTGGCCTGGTGGTTAGGACACTGGCTTTGAGACCTGAAGGTCTCAGGTTCGAGTCCCGGCCCGGGCACTACTGAGGTTCCCTTGAGCAAGGTACGTCCCACTACACTGCTCCCCGGGCGCTGTTGGTAGCTGCCCGCTGCTCCACGTGTGCACGTGTGATGGGTTAAA
>JBBPDA010044057.1:0-14224 GCA_037974385.1 Arnoldichthys spilopterus
TTTTGCTTTCGCTCTCTGCCTTTCTCGCTCTCTCTCTCTCTCTCTCTCTCTCTCTCTCTCTCTCTCTCTCCCCTCCTCTCTCTTTCTTACACACACTCTCTCTTTCTCTCTTTCTCTGCACCCCTCTCTCTCTGTCTCTGTCTCTCTCTATCTCTCTCTGTCTGTCTCTCTTTCTCCCCCCTTCTCTCTCTCCCGCCCTCTCCTCTCTGTCTTATGCACACTCCCCACACCCGCTCCCTTGCTCTCGCACACATTACGCACGCGCATTTCGTGATCAATCTGTAAACAGCTGTGTATGTGTGCACCGTGTGTATTACTGAATAAATAATAAATAACATTAATATGAAAAGTAGTGATTGTGTGTGTGTGTGTGTGTTATATTGTTTACCCATGATCGTATCTTCCCTGTACATATCCAGTGTTAGGGTCAATTTTCAAATTTCAAGTTTCAAGAAGTTAACAGGTAACAGTTGAAAGTCTAGTAGCCCAAGGAAAGAAGAAACTCTTCCTGAGTCTCTCTGTAGAAGCCTCTCAGGGTAAGATGCCCTCTGGACCCCACAAGCCTTGTGTAGCTGTATTGTGGTATATGGCACCAAGCAGCAGATCCTTTAAGTCCTGTAAGCTGTGAGGTGGGACCTTCATAGTTTGGATTAGTTCCACCACATCAGATTAAGATCCGAGGAATCTGGAGGCTGAGTAAACACCTTAAACTCTTTGTTCCACAGACTGTTCCTGAACAATGTTTGGAGTGAGGCAGGAAGCACTGTCCTGCTGAAATAGGCCACTGCCATTAGGGAACAGCGCTATGAATGAACGCTCAGTCAGATGTTTCTCAATGCAAGATTGAAAAGAATAAAGGTTTTTCCATTTAACACTGTGAAAATATCTACACAAATCTCGGTCCATGGAGGGCAGGGTTGGAAACTACTGCTGAATGCGTGACCTTGACATCCTCAAAAGGCTCTCCATGAGAAACCATCATGCTACTGTCATGCATGGAAACACTGGACATATTTTCCTTGTGTTAGTTTATCAGTTAAATTAAGGCTGAAGAGACTTTTATTGCATTTTCAAAAATGGGGTTTGTAATATGGGCTTCTAATTCAATGTTTGTGGCTGAGGCTAAAGTAGAGTGGAAGCCTGGACTGAAGCCATCCTTGAGCTCTTGGAGATGCTGGAAGACTTCCAGCCATCTAGTGAGCAGCTTGTTGGTCAGAAAAGGAAGTGAACCCAGATGCAGACTGACAGCTGCTGATATTTATTCATGCTAAAGCAGAAGAACAAACACCTAAAAAGATCAACTCAGATGCTCAAGTGGAAACCAGCATAGAGATATTGAATATTTTACTCAATAGCATTCAGGGCTCTTGAGTGGGTGTGGGCTTTATCATTAGGAGACAGTTGGCCCCCCCTCTCCTCCATCACTCAGCACACTTTAGCCAGTGTGGGCATCAGCTACCAGACATAACAGGTAACAGGATAACAAAATTGGCAGTCAGCCTCCTCCTCCAAGCGTGTAAAGCTGTCCGTTGATATTGCATCAGCGGCAGTTATAAAAGATACAGTGGAGCTTCAAGTGACTCAGAGGAAGCTTACCTTCAGCCTAGCTATTGGGTAGAACTTTCAATGAAGATTAATAAATGTAAATTGACAAATGACTAATTAACATCATTGTTAGTTTATTATATTATAACAATGGCAACCCCTGAATTAGGAGCCCATACTACAAATCACCAAATCCCATTTGTGAAAAAGTTGGGACATTTTTTGAAACGCAAAACAAAAAGTCTGTTCTCTTCATTCTTTTAAACTTTATGATGGTAGCATGTCAGTTTCTTATGCAATTTTTTCAGAAGGGGTTCATGGTTTTTAGCCTTGGCCTACACAGGCTGAGATTTCTCCAGAATTCCTGAATCTTTTCACAATATTATGTTCTGTAGATGTTGTAAAACCTACATTCTTTGTAGGCGGACGCAGTGTGATGCTCTGGGCAATGTTGTGCTGGAAAACCTTGGATCGTGGCATTCATGTGGATATCACATAAACATGCAACATTCACGGCAACATCAACAAATCAAATTTAAGACCTTTTAATGCAGTTATAAATAAAATGTAAGACCAATTTTGTGTCAACACTGGTAAAGAGTAGAAAGGACATAAAAAAAAGAGTCTTAGACTTACTAACAAAATGCACAAATTTATTCACATTTATCAAACTTTGTGTTCACACTGGTGGGCAGTAGCAGCCTAATGGTCAGAACCTTGCTCTTGTGAACAGAAGGTCGTAGGTTCAAGACCCAGGTACCAACATTGAGCAAGATAAAACACAGGGAACAGTGTGCAGCTATCAACAGTCCTCGGGGAACACTACCTTGGTCAAGAGAACCTAAGTGGTGCCCATGTCAGGACTTCAAATACACCCACATCACCACCACCACCCCCAAAAAGTAATGCTACTAGCACCAATTTTACAATGACATTTAAGACCAGAACATGAGCCATTTAAGACCTAGTGCATAAAATCCTAATGTTTTAAAGACTTTTTAAGGCTCTAAATTCACGTTTTTAAATTTTAGACATTTTAAGACTTTTTTAGACATAGCAGAAACCCTGAACATAATTAATGAGAAAGTATTAGCGTTCTACAATGTTCTTATGAAGAGTCTATTACTGTTGCTTAGAATCAGGGTTTAAAGTAAACACTACACTAAAAAGGCAGAAGCTATCAGTGAAATTATGCAGCATCAACTAAATGAGATGGACAAACTAAATAAACAACTGCTGAGTAGAGTATAGCTCTAGTAATTTATGGGCGGATGCTATGTTGTTGCAAGAATATCCCAGTTTACAAGGTGTTGCTAAGTGTTTACTGTGGTATCCCAAGGGGTTGCTATAGTATCAATAGGTATTTTTATTGGGCTCTTGTTGGTTTCTAGGGTTTGTGGGTTTGGAAGGTTCTATGGTATCCCAGGTAGTTGTTAGGGTGCTCCAAGGTGTTTGCTATGATACCCCCAGGAGGTGCTAGGATAAGTCATTAGTATGATACCCTAAATATTTGATAGGGTGTTGCAAATGTATTTGTTATCATGGGGTGCAAAAACCTTTGCCCGATATTTGTTTCTTAAGGATGTCCACCCAAAAAGCCACTATTCCTGAGCATACGATATATCTTAGAGATGGTAACAATTTCAAACCAATGCACAGTCACCAGGTAACATCCAAACATGAATAAAACTGCTACTGTATATCAGCATTCCTCTACCCCACAAAACCTGCCTTCAATATTTATCTACCCATACCACAAGCCATTGCATACCACATCCCTTCTCTTTTTTTCCTTCTTTTATTCAACATTCCTCAAACATGACAAAACAGAAAACATCATGTTTTTTTATCAATTCCGCTCATTGCAGGAAAGGGCAGTAACACGTACAGCTGATGCTGAAGCTGATTTGGAAACCATTAACGGATTCTTGGCAGATCTGCTGGATGAGATCGATGAAACTAACAGCTAACTTTTCAGTGAGTATAAAGCAAAACGGACCACAAGTGTTCAATAGAAAAAACGTAAACAATATATGACTAACTGCTTTCAAAGTCTTTAGCAGAAAATGACCTGCAAAAGGGCATGGAAGCAGATGTCCTTATCAAAAGAATAGATGTAAACCTGGACACAACATGGCTGATCTGTAGGCAGCTTCTTGATCTGTCGGCTTTAGGCCCAGTCCACATGGACGTCTGAAACAAGTGTTTTTCTGACGTCAGTGACATCAAGTGAGAGTGGATTGAACGCCGACCATTCTTCTGCATCAGTAAATTAGATCATCCAGATGGGCATTCAGGACTTTGGTCCGATGCATGTTTGGATGGCGTAAAAAATGTTCATTATACAAATCATTTATCCATTTTGGGTTGGGGGGAGTGGACGCCAATTTCAGGTGACTGTGGGCTCAAAGCATGGTACACCCAGGACAGCAGGCCAACCCATCACAGGGCAACACATAGACAAACAACCATTCACACACACATTCACACCTATGGGCAATTCAGAGTATGCGGTCAACCTAAACTGCAAGTCTTTGGACAGTGGGATCGAACCCAGGACCTTCTTGCTGTGAAGCAACAACACTAACCATTGCACAGCCATACACATTTACACTAGGAGACACCAGCTGCTACATTTTCAAGACGCAACAGACATGGCAGCCAGTATCAACCAAAAGCGCAGGGTAAGTAATGTACATAATCACCTCATATCCTCAAGAAAACAGCACATGATGCTGGATCTTGAGGCTCATACTGAAGATATTAGGCATCCAATACAAACATTAAACTATTTGGGACACAGGACAGGAAAAGCAAACCACAAACTTAATAAACATCTTTATTTATCACCTTCACATTAAAGTGTGTCCTTCGAAATAACCACAAAATAAGCTGTGACACCTAAGAATACTGGTTGACAGTGGTGAACAGTGACTTTAAACATCTTTATTAAAGTATGTCCAATTTTTGATACTACCCTTAAGACTGAAATATTCTACTTTTCACTCCACTGCTTTCTGTCTGAACTCTTTCCTCTGAAGTGGAGATGGAAAAAATGGATCTTCTAAAATATCTGAAAGAATATCTGACCATCCCAAATTGATTTCTCATAGATTGGTTACTGTAACTTTGCCAATGAAATCCATCTGCTGCAAGGTCATTAGCAATACCAATAGGTGAGTAAAAAGTATTACCTAGTTCAATGTTGGGAATTCCACTACTTTATGTGATAACAAGTAAAAAGTAGGTAAAAATGTGTCCATAAGAGGGATGATTGTCCATAAGAGGGATGATTACATAACTTAAATACTGTACAACTTTATTTTATTGTTGCCATCTACTCACCAAGTACGAGATATTTCCAAATACTCAAATTCAGAGCAGATCCCGCTTTTTGCAGCCACGTTGGGTTTGGAATTCTCTGCCATCATTTCCACTCCATTGCTGAATTATTTACTCATTTCAGCTTGAAAGGGAAAGTGGCATTGTGTGATTCCTTTCCATCATGCATTCAGTGCAGTGGCCCAGTCCCATGACATGAACTCATAAAGCAGAAAGCCAATAACTAAAAAAGCACACTAAAATAATAGAAGTGCATATGCATTAATAAGAAAATTGGGGAATATCTACCACCCTTCATCTGCCCAACCTCAAAAGATCCCCCGTCATCCACCTGTATCAATGAGGCTTTGTGCGTTTTGGCTGTAGGCGGCTTCTTGATCTGTCAGCTTTAGGCCCAGTCTATACGGACATCTGTGGGCAGTGGTTGCCAAATTGGTTAGGACTATGCGCTTGGGAACTGAAGGTTCCAGGTTCTTGCCCAAGCACCACTGAGGTTCCCTTTGAGCAAGGTTCTGTCCTGCTACACTGCTCCACGGGCACTGTTAATAGCTGCCCACTGCTCTGTGTGTAATGGGTTAAATGCAGAGGTCACATTTCTTTGTGGTGCTTGAGTGTGTTCACAATGATATATAGTCACTTTCACTTCACATGTGAATTGAGCATTTTTCTGTCCTCTGTGGCTTTAGGTGCATTGAATGACGACCATTCTGCTGCTCATTGGAGTGAATCAGATAATTCAAAGGGGTTTCATGACTCATTTGTTCGAAGGCATCATTTACATGCTTTGAGGCAGAAAAACTGGAAAAAACTTTTAAAAAAGAATGCTGTGTTAGAAATGCCATTACTGACACAAAAAAACATTTCTTCCTCATCACACATACAAATAAACATTGCTTGAAATGAGTAACACACTCTAAATGTAGATACATTGACAGTAATAGTAGAAAAAATTTTAACCATGGATATGTCAGTTGGTCTGTTGCCCTTCCCTTATCATTTTGCCCAATGCTTTTCAAATACAGGTGTGTGCAAGCTTAGTTGTTGTTCTTCCCCAAGCACCTCCAGCATTCCAGTAGCAGTGGGAAAACATGGTGGTGGCAGAGTCTCAGAGGAAGTACAAGACAGCCCTAACACTTACCATTTGATAGCGTCATGCAATGGGGAGAAGACTTTGTCAAAAGACAGGCTAAATTAGAAAGAACCACAGGAGAACGAGAGCTCGCCTAAGGAGACAGAGGCCACTTTCCCGCATGCATGGCTGATGGCTGCAGAACATCGGCCACCACAGCTTAGAAGGCTGTACCAATGTCACCAGGGAGGTGGCGAGCTCAGGGACGGAACTTCCTGCTCTTCTCTCTCCCTCTCACTTGCCTGCAGCATTGAAATATTGGCCAACAGACAAACATCTGGGCAGGAAGGCCTTCAACATGCCTCAGTCCCATCATGGAAGAGTAGACGAATGGAGTAAGAGAGGATCACGTAAAACGGAGTAGAGGGAGCACAGCTATAGCTGAAGAGCTCCTGGCAAAAACATTACAGAGCCCAGAGGACTGCACACCAACACATGTCTTGGCACAGGGGAGAATAGAAATAGAGGACAGAACATCCAGCTCATGTATAATGAAAAAAACAACCTCACTTCTCCAAAATGGTAACTTTAAAGGAGAAACAAAAAACCTTCTTAACTTGATGATGGGGTTCATGTAAAATGTTGTTTTATCAAGTAATTCATTCAAGAAAAACTCCCAACAATGTACAAGTCAGGTGATGAGGTCAAATTGTGTTAAAAAGTAATAAATGACAAAACTGGAGATACAAGTTTTGTACTGACAGCAACGATATTCAAGTCTTCTGCCCCTGCATTATGCTACTATGGGTAGAATGCTACTAGGGATAGAAAGGGGGATGCATTTGTCGTCATCGTCCCCCACTGTTTTTTAAGAGCATCTTTTGTCCTGAAACTGTATAAAACAAATGCAGCCCACCACACAAGAGCAAATTCTTTCCTCTTCTTCAATTGCAGGATAATTCAATTTCATATTTTTGATTGCCCACCCCACCCCCCGCTTCTGCTGCTCCTTTTCCTCTTCGATTGGTTTTGATTGCCAACCACAGGGTGGTAATCTCCACCAAGTGCAATAACGCAGAGTCACAAAGAGCATTTTAACAGGTGCCCTGTCACCTTCATATCAACACACCCTCTCTCTCCATTGGCAATGAGCTGCCAATCACCCCATCTCTTCTTTTCTCCCTCTTCAGTGGGAGTGGAAGCAAAGCTCCTCTCCATGCGCTCATTTCCATCAGACTGATGCACCCCCCACAGGAAGCCACTTCGCCAGTGCGGTTTTATCCTCTGTGGCTCAGACTTTCATGAGAAAATTCAATAATGAGTATTGTTTGCTGACATCTGCACAACAGTCAGTGGTGGGCAAAACAGTTTAAAATGAAAAGGGTGGATACGTTTGTGAAATAATGTCTCGAGTAAAAGTAAAAGCACCCATCGAAAAATCCATTGGAGCAAAAGTCAAAAAGCAGCAGCTCAGAAAGCTTCGTCTCAAGGGTCTTTATCCTCTTGGGGGGTTCTTTTTAACTCTTGGTTTCTCTCAGGGGTTCTTCCTTATGTTTTTTTCCCCCCTTTCGAGCCTCAGTACTTTTTAGTGTTTCTTACTCATGCTCTTTGAGAGGTATTGGTTGAGTATTGTAGTATTTTCCACAGGTCTGAAATATACTTGTGGGTGTAGGTGGTGGAAGAGCAGAGTGATGGTGGCTGATGATGGAGACACAATCCTTTTATTAACTTGGGGGTTGCTTAGTTGGTTAATTGGCTGGTTGGTTCACTTATCATTAAGCATCAGAATGAATGATCAGAATAATAGAAGATCTCTTATCTTTTTAAGACAAGAGTCTATACATAAAACATCTGAGCTTGTAGCTATGGACACCGAGTCCTAACGACATCACTGGGTCAAACCCAAAAAAACGTTCCTTCTCTTCATCCTCATATCATCTTCATTTAACACATTTTAAAAGCTGTATATGCATGAACGATTAATAGTCCAACCTTAGCCAAACTCAGTGTCTGTTTAAACACCATAGTCAATAGGGATTCTGTCTTGCCTGTTCTGGTTATGTTTTCCATAGACGTGTCCATGTCCTTGTTTTGTTTTGGTTTAGCCATGTGCTTTAGTCCTCATGTTCGTTCTGTGTTTAGCCACGCCCTTGTCCTGCCTCGTCACCTGATCCTTGTTGATTCTCGTCCTCGCCCCTGTCAGGTGTTCCTTGTTTCATGTGCCTATTTAGTCTCGTGCGTTTGCCTCTGTCTTGGTGGGTTATTTATCGTCAATACCTTGTCATTGGTTGTCATCTTACCTTAGCCTTGTTGTCGTCCCTGGGCCAATTCGTATGTACCTAAGCTAAGTCGTGTGTTACCTAGTTTTGTAGAGTTTGTCCTTCATTTAAATAAAACCCTTTTATTTTAGCCACTCGCTGCACTTGTTTCCTAAACAAACCCTAATTTGTGACACACACATGTCTCCCTCAAGTGTTTTTCTGACATTTGTGGCATCAGGTGAATGCTAATCAAACGGCAACTGTTTTTCTGCACGTCAAAGCAAATCAGTTTGCATGCTGATAGTTTAGTGGTGTGGAGGACTGTTTCTGTCCCATGATTATGCAGAGGATGAACCCAATAGTGGCAAAGATATTTGTGCCATATCAGAAGGATTTTTAACACAGTGACATCAATGGTCAAGTCTAACAAAGACACTGATCCATATTTCACTAATACAGTGAAGGAAGAACCTTAAACCTTAAAGGTCATAAAACAATCTGGACTGCCTGATTACTGCCCCCCACAGGTAAATACACAGAATTACAGTCTGGACTGCAGGTTGGCATTAAACAAAGGGAAATTAATGTCAATGTAACCTCATATTGAAGTCAGTCAAGCACCACTAAAAACACCTAGGTCGCTCAGAGCACATTTGTTTATAACAGATTGGATCACCCATTTGGAATAGTCCTTTATTTAGCCAGGAAAACTTTGCTGTATGTTGTGCAGTGGTCACGATGTGCTGAATATATTTTTTGCGTCTTATAGCTACAAATTCAGAAGAGCAGATGCTTTCTTTTATAGAATTTGAATCTACTAGCAACAATATCAGAGAGCTATCATTTTTATCCTTTGCAAACCACATGCAATTGTCAGTACACCCTTCTTGCAATAACAGAATGAGCAGATTGAGAAAAAGTGAACAATAGGACATTGTCCACTAGACTTTTAAATGGATTTTTTTTTTAAAAAAGAAAAAAAGAAACAGCTAAAATGTGATGCCAAATCTATTTTGGCAGCTGTTAATAAACTTGGGCAGCCTGCCCATGCTCTTTGGGAGGTTCTCCATTGAAGTATTGGTTGATTATTGTTCCAGAGGTCTGAAATGTATTTGTGGGTGTAGGTATTGGAAGCGCAGGCGGTGGTGGCTGGTGGTGTAAACACAATCATTTCATTAATGGGGGGTTGGTTGGTTATCTGATCATTTAGCATCAGAATGAATGATCGTAAAGACAGAAGAACATTTTTTAAAGATATGGAACTCTTTTTGGGGAGTTTTATCTTTTGAGTCGTGGTTCCATCTTTATACTCTTAAGAGGTTTGCCCTAGTGGTCCTTATTAATGCTCTTGAGGAGGTTCCAGTTTTGACTCTTGGTTCATCTGAATGGTTCTTCCACATGCTTCTAGGAATTTCTTTGCAATGGCTCTTCTTCGTCAGTTTCTCATTTAAAGAATTGTTTTTTCCCTGGCTCTTCTTCCTCCTCATATATCCCCTTTCCACCAAAGTGAATTAGGTGCTAGTTCGGGTCTTGTGCTAGTGCTAGTTCATAGTTGATTCAACTTGCTTACCTTATACAATTTTGCATTTCTAAGGGCTGAACAACTGAAAATCTGATTTTTCTTCTTCATTAAACATAATACTACACTACCTTTGTTTTGTTTTTTTAATGGCGGTCAAAAAGTTTTATTTCTTGTCGTAGGTCTTGGTCATCCTGATAACCCCACCCCCATCCCCTGATGCAAGTGAATGCAAGATTAGGCATCATCTCCTTAATATTTCTTATTCATCCTCTCTGGGACTTTCCTTATTTGAGTATTAGTTCTTCTTAGTGTTTTTTAGGGAGTTTCTTAGGGAGTTTTATGTTTTGACTCTTGGTTCCTCTTGGTTCATGACTAACACATGCAAAAAATTACAGCAGCAGAAAATTTTTCAATTATCCATTCTGCTGCCTTCAAAAAAAAACTGCAGTGTGCCTTTGCCTCTAATTCAATATTCAAACAGCATGCGTTTTAGAATAAACTTTCACTAACTGCTCAGTAAAAGCACTCTCACACTGTGTTGACAACTTGGGAATTCTAACCAAATCAATACAAACTTTATTTATATATGCCCAGAAGGCCGGACTACATTTTGAATTCTCAGTCGAAATCTCCCAAGTTGAACAAAAGCTTTAGGCTCAAGGCACAGGAATTGCTGAGCACGGTTATAAAAGCCTGGACTAGTGCAACAGCTCAATGCTCAGCAGTCCCCATACACATCCAGACCGGGTAGGA
Organism: Arnoldichthys spilopterus; assembly: GCA_037974385.1. NCBI lineage: Eukaryota > Metazoa > Chordata > Actinopteri > Characiformes > Lepidarchidae > Arnoldichthys > Arnoldichthys spilopterus. Next base: position 10,493 of record JBBPDA010044057.1, read on the forward strand.
GGCCTAAAAATGCAATATCAAACAATCCCCTACACAATGACAGGCGTCTGTCAAATTGTTGGACAGTGACAATAACTTTTCTGTAGTCAATTATAGAGCAAAGGATGACTCTGCAATTATCCCCTTTTATCACAGGCAGTCAATCAATCTTGACAAAATCCATCGTTTCGTGGCTGCAGCGGTAGCAACAACTTCATACCGCGACCGTAGAATTCATTATATAGTGCTAGAGTGACATTTTCAATTGAAAATGGAATCATTGGCATTGATAGGCTGGAGCAGCAGACCCTGACGTGTCTCAGCTCTTGGTGGGCTGATTCTGACATGGCGATCCAGAGAGATCTGAGAACGAAACTTCTCCTAGCAACCTGGCATGCTGAAGCCAATTATTTCATGACTGCACTTTTTTTTTCCCCCAGTCAGACGGAAGTTCATAATTCCAAGCACTTCATATGGTGCCAGCTGCCCCAAGGCTCTGCACTTACAGCAACAGCAGGATTCTAATTAACGCCGTTTCTTCAATGTGACAAACACTCAAAAACACACCAGGTTACAACCTCTTTGCATAGGCAGAACAAATGAAGATCTATGCAATTCCGTTGGCGATCAGTGCCTTGTGCTGTTGTTTCTTTTTCAACAGGTTTAGAGAAGATACGGGCTAGCTCTCAGCATTTTGTTTACATTTTTTACCCACTCTCAAATGACTCGGTGAATCAACTGGGAACCTGTGACGATTGCAAAGACCTCACTAGGCACGAGAAATGAAATTCTTGGAAACTGTCATGGGCAGACCTTTGAGACGGAACACTAAACCTCTATTATTAGATGTTTAAATTATGCATCAAGAACATCTCTGGAGTCACCGCTAATAAACTGTTCTTGCTCCCCTTACACAGCTCTAGAGTCACTGACATGATGAATGACTCCTCCTTGCTGCTCCTCACACCGTCTGCTTCCTTAAACCACAGGCAAATTGGTTCTTTCAGTACTTCTACAATCTGCAATCAAACCAACATCTATAATTATACCCTTATGTTCTCAATCACACTCACCTCAAGAGTCAAAGAGTTTCAGGTTACTGATGGAAATCTCTGAGGGTAAAATCAATGTAATGAAGCACAGCCAATGTATTTTTATATCTAGGCCATATGTTTCATATGAAGAAAATGTTCAAATCCAACCATATGGCTCTGACTGCACTGCACTGTTTTCTGACACCTTTCTATCACAGCCAGCACTCATTATGGTGCTACAGCAGCTCTTATGTGGGATTCAAATGGGCTAGTCACTCACGTCAATGATCTCGACCCTGTCGCCGGTCCACAGGTTGTCCATCCTTGGATCACTTTTGGTAGGTACTAACTACTGCATACCTTGAACACTCCGAAGACCTGCCTTTTGGAGATGCTCTGCCTCAGTCATTTAGCCATCCCAACAAGCACCTTGTCAAAGTGGCTCAGATTCTTGCACTCATGTGTCCAGCACATTAACGTCAAGAACTGACTGTTCACTTGCTATGTGAGATATCTCAGACCCCTGACAGGTGTCATTGTAATTAAATATATACAAAGTCAACGGTAATCACCAGTTGTCCTTCTTTGGATCGGTTTTGGTAAGTACTAACCACTGCACACCTAGAACACTCCATGAGAGCTGTTGTTTTGGTGACCCTGTTTCAGCAGTCGCAATCCTCACAGTTTGGCCCTCGGATCCTGATGCTCACCCATTTTTCCTGCTTACAGCAAATCGACTTCAAGAAATGACTCTTTACTTCCTGTCTAATAGAAACAGTTGTGAAAAAATAAGTACATCCCATGGGAATTGTTGATTTTTTTAACATATTTGAACAAAAATGTCATCCTCTTTGTGCCTACAAATAAAGGTGATTAAACTTCAACAAATGACACATTGAACAGTTTGTTGTCAAAAACCAGATCAGTCACATAGAAAAGTCAAGTACACCCTTACATGTATCACACCAAGTCCATAAAATTAGAATTGTGTGTTCAAGATTCGGCATCATTGATTAGAAACTCAAGCAGTCAAGTCTTATTTAACATATAGGGTCGGGTGTTCTCTTTGATACTGAAGTGTGTGGTGTCATTAAGCCAAGGTCTAAAAACTCTCATCTTTTAAATTATTTAAAATGAATAATTCCAGTGTGAGATAAATCTTTTACAAGCAGAGGAGAGTTCAAATGACTGCCAATTTGTCCAGGATTGGCTGGCCCAGTAAACTTTGTTGGCGAGCAGACCATTGATGTGAAAAGAAGTCTCCAAGAGCCCCAGACTTTCATCAAATACCCATTAGGTAACTCCTGCTACTGTTGGTGTGAATGTGCGTATGTCTGCATGCCAGGAAATGCCTTTGCCCTTTAAAAAAGAACATTAGAGCAAAACAACAGTTCGCTAATGAACATATGAGCATAAGAGAGAACAGAACAAAGAAGGGTTTCACCCCAGTGAAATGCTGTGGGGATTCAAAAAGGACACTACATGCATGAAAAACCCTCAAACATCTTTAACTTAGCTGATACGTGATGGAATTTTGCATGGAAGAGTGGGCAAAACACTGCAAATATATCTAATATTGAGCAGGTCCCCTCATTCTGCCAAAAAACCTCTGCCTGTGGTGCACTGTGTGTTCTAACACCTTTCTATCAGAGTCAGCATTCACCTTTTAATCCATGACAGCAGCGGCAGAAACACTGTGAAAAAAGAAGAGTGCTGACACAAAGCAAGTTCAGGGTGGTACTCCTGGTCATCATTATCTGCACTAAAACCCTCCTGTCTGTCTTAGATTAATCTCACTGCTTCTTCACTTTTTTACTTCGGCTTATACACACTGATCAGCCATAACATTAACACCACCTGCCTCACATTGAGTAGGTCCCTCATGCTGCTGAAACAGCTCTGAGTGTGGTGCACTGTGTGTTATGACCTCTTTCTACCAAAGTCAGCATACGTTTTTATACCACAGTAGTTCAGATAGGACCACATGGGCCAACCTTCATTAACTACATGCATCAGTCAGCCCTGGGTGCCCATAACCCTGTTGCTAATTCACCAGTTGTCCTTTCTTGGATCACTTTTGGTGGGTACTATCATATACCTGGAGCAGTCCACAAGACCTGCTGTTTGGGAAATGCTCGGACTCAATCCTTGGGTCATCTCAATAAGATCCTTGTCAAAGTGGCTCAGATCTTTATGCTCACCCACTTCAAGAACTGACTGTTCTCTTGCTGTATGATTATTCCCACCATCCTGACTGTAATATAATAAGAAAATTCCTCCCATGGTTTCTTGCTCCACTGTTTGGGAGCTTTTTCCCGCCTCTGCTGCCTTTGGCTTGTTCATTTGGACCCAGATTCTGAATTCTGGACGTCTTGTTTTTAAGGGAAGTACATAATGTTAAGCAAGCTGTAATGCCTACACACAAACAAGCCTTGCCTTTACACTGGTTTATCAGCTCCACTGACCATAAAGGTGCACCCTGTAGTTCAATTACAGTCTGCTTCTGTGCACCATTTGTTAGCCCTCATTACCCCCTTTATCAATGGTCAAGACCTCCACAGGTCCACCAGTGAGCAGAACACAGCACTGCCTCTAACATGAATACTGTTGGCTGAATATTTTTCAGGTTTTTGTAATCAATATTAATGTGTGTATGAATGGTTGTCTGTCTGTGTGTTGCCCTGCGATGGGTTGGCCTCCTGTCCTGGGTGTACCCCGC
>JBBPDA010044068.1:0-14223 GCA_037974385.1 Arnoldichthys spilopterus
GGATACTGGGGTCTGCAGTGATGTGATTGGGTGGGATACTGGGGTCTGCGGTGATGTGATTGGGTGGGATACTGGGGGTCTGCAGCGTTGTGATTGGGTGGGATACTGGGGTCTGCGGCGTTGTGATTGGGTGGGATACTGGGGACTGCAGTATGAAATTATGAAATTTCACACAATCCGTTACATTTCCATCAACTCACACATGCAGACACATTATAATGTGAACATTTTATTATTAAACATCAAATGCAGCAGTGTGGTCATAAGCAGAAGCAGCTTCTCAGTACAAAACACTGCTCACAGTGAAATGAAGAATTAATTGTGGAGTGAACACACGTTGATTTTTTGTGGGTCACATTGATGCATCAGATGTTTCGGTTGATGCATCAATACAGATTGACTCAGTGTTCCATACACCGGCCTGTTCAGCCTTCAGCAGGTTAACTCCTCCCCCTGTAGAAGCTGGTCACTGAAAAATGTTCGTAAAATCTCATGAGATCATATATACTCCTCAAATGGGAAAAAAATCAGTTTTTTTCTGAAGAGGAATCATTTTCTGTCGCAATTATCTCATTACTCTCTAGCTACAAACAGCATCTTATGGTCAGACAGCTGTCAAAGCAATACCTTGTATCTCCACTTTTGTTTTTCTACATTTTTACAGAATTTGGAAATAACTGCTGACATTTACATTATGTCAAAATGTTATGATTGGAGCAGAAGAAATTTACCTTTTCCATGACTCCCCCCCCCCCCCACACACACACAACTTAAGAAGGTTTTGTGCTCGTCTTGTAAAGTTGCCATTTTGGAGATGCGAGGTTTTTGTCTGACAGCAACACAGTTGTTACAGATTTCCCAATTAAATCCCATGTTTCTGTTCCCTCTTTTTCAGAAAAGGGCATATAAGAGCTATGCCAAGGCCCTGCCAGGCTTGAAGAAGATGGGCATAACGTCAGTGCTCCTCCGCAAAATCATCGGTACCCTGGAAGTGGCATGCGGCGTGGTTCTGACCCTCGTACCTGGGAAGCCAAAGGACGTGGCCAACTTCCTCCTGCTGCTGGTCATGCTAGCTGTGCTCTTCTTCCACCAGCTGGTCGGAGATCCTCTGAAACGCTACGCCCACGCTCTGGTCTTTGGAATTCTCCTGACCTGCCGACTTCTGATCGCACGGCAGAGTGAGGATCGGCCGGAAAGGGAGGAACGAAGAGAGGAGCAGATCAACGCCCAGGAAAAGAACAAAGTCAAAGTTTCTTAGCTCCTCAGGTTCTGACTGCAGTGCAGTAGCTGCAAGAAGAGGCGTGAACGATTTCTGATTAGCAGATACAGTGATACGGAAAAAAGACAGTAGCCACAAAACATGACCTCCACCCTTCCTCTGTACACCTCCGTCCGACAGTTTGGTTCTATGCCTTCTGTTTAAAAGCCTAAGCACTAGCCCTGTCGATAATGACAGGTGAGACTCCTCTTGCCTGTATTTGACCTGCTATTGGTCATAATTTATTCAACGATGACCTGTAAAATGTTATTAATGTGACACTATTTCAGCTCTAAACGCTGATTATTACTGACCCCTTAGCGATAAGCTTCCTTTCCAGAACTTTAGGCTTCGAAAACTGTCTGTAATGGGTTCTTCATCACAAAAAAAGGTCACATCCTGGTAAACACAGTTCAAGGTTATGCAAGAAAAAGGGGGAAAACTCTCAGATTCCTGCTGCTTTCGTCTTTTCCAGTATTCTACAGTAAGCTGCCTCTCTTGTAGTCCATCAAACTGTTTCAGTGCATGACGATAATCCAGGTAAACCACAAAATAATGAAAGTGTAATCCCTGTTTGTTCATTTCCCCAAATGTTTTGTCTTTGTTTGTTGTTTTTATCATCATCATGATTATTATTAAAGAGACGGTTTTATCAGTGCTGCCTCTTTTTGTTTACATTATGTTTATTAGTTGTCACTTGTAACAGATTGTCCAATAAAGATACACTGACCCTCAGAATCTGTAGCACTTCATTCATTATGCAGTTCATTGTGTGCAGGGCAGTGGAGGCCTACTGGTTAGGACATGGGCTCGGGACCTGAAGGTCGCAGGTTCAAGTACTGGCAATGGAAAAGTGAAACCTCAACTTCATTCTAAAACCGAAACAACGGTTTACAAACCTTTAATATTAAATAAGTGATGGTGTTTTACATAATATTTCAGTTATTATTTAAATGTTGTTTAGGATTGGGTGGTATCCACTATTAATACTCTTAATTCCTACTACAGTGAAAAAATAAGTACTCCCCATGGAAATTGTTCATCTTTTGTAACAAGCAAACGTTTCACTTCGTTTGATACAGTCCCTACAGATAAAGGTGACGTATCAGAACAAAACCTCAAAGATTTGTAGCTTTTTCAGTCCTTGTTTCTGCAAAAAATAACAGATAGAAAAATTATTCTGTGGAGAAAATAAGTACACCCTTGGCCAACAAAGCCAGTGTTGCTTCCTGTAGCAGAAACAACTTCTTGTAGGTATTTTTGCATAATTGTCCACCAGTCTCTGATATTGAAAATCCCTGAGTTGAGTTGTATCTTTGCTTGTACCTTTTCCAATCCCACACAGCATTTCAACGAGTTCAAAAAAACTCCTTTCTTATTTTTGATCAGTTCCTTGGTGGATTTGCTTGTGTGCTTAGGATCGTTGTCTGGCTGAAAGGTTCACCTCTGGTTCAACTGCAATGTCTGGAAAAATGGCCTTGCATTATCTTTAAGCACGGTTTGATATGATGCAGAACTCACAGCTGCTCTGCCTTTCAGATGGTAAAACAACTCACAGATGGTATGTGGTTTTCCTCCAAGTGAAAGTGACTTATTTGTCATTGTGCACTCAGCCCATCATATGTGCACACATGGAGGAGCAGGTATGATCAAGTGTACCTCAGTGGTTCTCGGGCCAGGACTTGAACCTATGACCTTCTGTTCTCAAACACGCAGATCAAACTTGTCCAATCTCTTTCTGATTGTGGATGTATGAACGTATCCCACCAACAGCTGCAGATCCTGTGCTAAAAGTGTGGTGTTGCTCCATGTGTGCACGTGTGATGGGTTAAATGCAGAGGTCACATTTCGTTGTGGTGTTCGAGTGTGTTCACAATGACAAATAGTCACTTTCACTTCACTGAAGCAAAAATGGCAGAAGAGAAAGGATGTTTTTGTTTTGTATTGTGTATTTCAACACACTGGACCTGGAATAAACTAAAGACAGGTGAGAAAATATATATTTATGAATAAGTTAATGAAGAACAAAAGACACATATTTTGACACTTAAAAAATACTAATTGTGCCCTTGTTACTGTGAATATAGCGGAGAAACAAACATTATACATTAGTGTTAACAATCACCAGTGCTTTATGATTTATTATACTGCATAATTTAATTTACTGTTCCGTCCATTTGTGAAATGGTAATACAGTATTATCTACTGACCCACCCTCTTTAGTAATATTGATAAAAACACGAATTTTATACGTGTTCTGCCATTTCGTGAAACTTGATGTATTACATGCATTCCAGGAGCCCAAAGCTCAGCAGTAAAGGGCAACGTCGAGGAGTAATACCGAATGGGCGGGGTTACCGCGAGACGTTGTTAACATCTGATTGGTCGTCTTTTGTTCCGTCGCCGCCTGCGATTCATGAAGTTGTCAAAATAAAAGCCTCATCGCAAACTTCAGTTTTCACAGCCTGTGCAACATGTAACATGTAAAATATGCAATTCAAGCAGAACTGGACAGGATACACAGCACGAAGAGTTAATCCAACGCACACCAAGACCTTTAACACCCCCCCCCGCAGTCTGAGCTTTACAGATATTTCCAATTAAATTGGACAGTAACGTGAAACCGAGCAGAGGTGCAGGTTAGTGCAGAATGTAGTGAAAGCAGATTTGTCAAAGCACTTATAAAAGCTGTGAATAAACTATATTACATTATCATTGTCTGTTTGGTATTCATCTGTTTATTAAAATAGTAAAACAATAATACATTAATTTGTTTGACCAAATGACCAGGTCAGTGCGAAGTTTGATCGTAAACAACTGACCCAGTATTTTCAGCGTCTCTGAAATAAAGGAATGAAATTTTATTGAAATAAGATATAAACAGAATTATTTATGTTTAGAATTTGTTTTGATAGAGAGGTTATTAGTAGAGTAAGAGTCATTTATATTCAGTGGTGGCCTAGTGGTTAGGACCTGAAGGTCTCAGGTTCGAGTCCCGGCCCAGGCACTATTGAGGTACCCTTGAGCAAGGTACCGTCCTGCTACACTGCTCCCACGGCGGCTGTTGATAGCTGCCCGCTGTTCCACGTGTGCACATGTGATGGGTTAAATGCAGAGGTTGCATTTCATTGTGGTGCTTGAGTGTGTTCACAATGACAAATAGTCACTTTCACTTCACTTCAACGTATCAAAGACACACACAACTAATTTTTATCTTCTAATATTGAACTTATGCTGCTACATTCTTCCTGCTTTTATTCCCACATTATTGTATTTTTGCACATCCTGCTCCCTCGCACCTGGTCGTCTTTGTTTGTACCTGTCTGTCTCTGCACTGTCCTGCAATGTTTGCACATCTCTGCACATGCTGCACTTTATGTTAATTGTGTAGTGTTTGTAGTCTTCGACTTGACTTGACTTGAGTAAGGTACCGTCCCGCTACACTGCTCCCCGGGCGCTGTTGGTTGCTGCCCCCTGCTCCACGTGTGCTCGTGTGATGGGTTAAATGCAGAGGTCACATTTCGTTGTGGTGCTTGAGTGTGTTCACAATGACAAAGAATCACTTTCACTTCACTTCACTTGAGTCATAATCACACAACAGAAGCTGCTGAAGGTGAAAGAGGAGTTACTGCTACTGGACAGTTGCAGAGACACCTGTCCTTATCTGATTTGAACCGGAGACCTGATTTTGACACTGTGCACTCATCAATTTTTTTTCTTCAGTTTTAAGGGTTATCACTTATAGGATGTTAGTGTAGATGATAATAAGTACATGATTTTGAGCAATATTGTGGAATTATCTTTGTCAGGATTACAATGTATGAAATCAGCTTCACCACTGTTACTGTCCAGCTTTATCATCTACATTGTTTTATGAAAACATTGCACAACCAAACAAAAATATGATTAATTATCATATTAGTATTATATTCATATGGTAGGAAGTATAGCTGGTAATTGTAATAATTTATCTCTGTCTTATCGTTACACATTTTGTGTAAAATCTGTAAACAAAAATGTGTAATATATAGAATTATAAATATAAAAGTCCTTCTGCTGTCATTCGCTGAACTGAACCCTGCAAACAAAATACACGTATTTCCGGTTCAAATCGGCTCAGACTGGTGTAATACAGTCGTTTGGTCGCACGGTGGCGAAAGTGCGAGGAAAAAAACCCGGCGGGACCTCGAGTGCGCATGTCCAAACGGTTGCGCGGAGGATTCGAATTGGGATCGTTGTTTGGGTGTGAGGCGAAGCGACGGAGCAGCGAAGCACGTCGGCGAATTATGTAGCAGTTAGGATGGCGAGTGCGTCTAACCTGTCCGAGTTGGCCCCGGACACGTCTAAAGGTTCCTCCGGCTCGAGCAGCAGGAGCTTGCGAGTGGCGGAGAATGCAAAGAAGAAAGGCGAGGTGCAGCCGTTCCGGCTCGCGCTCGAACATCTCTCTCAGGGTGAGACGCGCTGGGGGAATCCGGCGCTAATTTGCCAGAATTCGGGAAGGGAGACGGAGGAAGAGACTTTAAAACACGACGCACACGTTCGCTGACGAATAAACTGAGCTAGATTCGGGTTGAAGTCTTATTTCTGTTCGATATGAAGACCTAAAGCGAGGATGACGTTGGTTAGCTTAGCTTAGCTTGTCTTGTTTTGGTTACGTTTTGCTGTTATTAGCCCGGAGACAGCGATGCACGGTCGTATGTGCGCGCTGTGTGAGTATTGTAGGTGATGCCCATTGCTGGGTGAGTGTAGAGTTCTGTAGAGTCACTGTAAACTGCTGGTTCGCACTGATCCGATACTGATATCAGGAATCGGTCCGGTACTGATTCGAACCGCTGAATCGGGTGAACAGTAATCTATGATCCGTTTAACTCCGTTCTGTTGTGTGTGTACACATGCGCTGCATTAACTAGTTCTTGTTCATTTTTAGTATTTTTTTTTACCAAGTTGCTGGTTCACGATTATTATTATTGTGATGATAAATGATTCAGTTTATATGTATTTGTTACATTGTGTTTGACAGCAGTGTTTAAGTTAAGCCTGATGTTTCTTCACACGTCCCAGTCTCCTCTACACAATGAGACACAGCTTATTGATCAAACACTGGTATTGGATCAGGTGCTACTTTGCCTCCGGTTGTCCCATAACTGCACTGGTCACTGTTGCACGGTCTTTTTTGTACCTGTCTGTCAGCCAGGCTGTCCACCACACGGTCGTTGTGAATCCTCATTTGTTTTTTCCTGTTCCCTAGTGCACGAAGGCACTGTTGTGAAAGGCAATGACGTACTGGAGAGGAACCTGGTGGTGGTGGAGGCCGTTGCCTTAAGTCAAGGTCTCCTTCCGGAGGCGGTCTCTTTGCTTCTGGACTTCGCATTAAGTCTCCGTGCAGGTGAGGTCATTCTGATCACCTGTATGTTCAATTCATGTTACTTTTTATCAAGAGCTCGGCTCTAACAAGTATCCAGCCTGCAAGAACTTTTGTGGGTGTAAGCAACACTTGTGATGCTTCCAGTAGGGAGAATATTGCCTGAGAACCGTTTTCTTCACTGTGCAGGTACTGTGACCTGTTCACGGGTTTTGAAGTTTCTGATACCTGCTTCAGTGGTGCCTCAGGAGGCTGTGGTAAGAGGAGTGTCATGGATGTGTGTGGGAAAAATGCCAATGAATGCTCAGGTACGAAGCTACTTGGGTTTCTTGTCCGTTACATATGCATGTACGAGCTTAATCTTCAGAAACATGCTCACATTTCATTTTTTCCTCAAGGTTCTTTTCCTTCGCTGGATTCTCACTGTTTTTGACCTTATTGACTGCAAAGACCGCCTGAGAGCGATCTACGGCTTCATTTTCAGCTTTGTGACGGACGAAAACCTGGTACGTTCAGTTATATCATGTGTATGATCTCAAAACACATGAATCTCACATTTTTGTACATTTTCTTTTCAGTGTCCTTTCATCTGCCATTTATTATACTTGCTGACAATGAGGGAGCATGGTAAGTCTTCTAGTTCGTCAATATAATAGATTTAATTTCAGTTTATGCTGTTTTCTTGTTCAGAATAGTGATGCACTGTCTTGATTGTAATGTTTTTTACAGTCCAGCCCTACAGAGTGAGAAAGCTGTTGGATATCCAGGCTAAAATGGTAGCGGCACTAAGTTTCTATTGTAAATTCTTTTGTCATATTTATCCTTGCTGCAGGTTTTGTGCCCTGCGTTGTCCTGAGAACGCTTTCCTTTTTTTTTTTTGTAACTCACAGGGCCGGCAGCCCTACCTTACTCAACTTCTAGCGTTATACAAAGTCTTCCGCCCCGAGCTCGTTTCAATTTCAATGCCTTCAAGAATTCGGGTGAGTCCACCCACCTTAAAGACTGATCGCACAGCTCTGTTTACTGCTGGAGTCTCATTGTCAGTTTACCTTTGTGAACTTTTCTAGACTGGCTTCAAGAACTACAACTCCACCTGGAAAGCGGCGCTTACTGCCGTGCAGCGGAAGAACAGGGCTGAACTAATTCTTGACCAAAGTGTGACCGGGGAGGGCAAAGAAAAGCCCACTTCCAGAAAAAGGGTAAGATCGTGTGACCTCACTCTTTTGTGCCTTTGTACACTGGTGGTTAAGGCCCTTTCTGTGCGTTTCGGCCTTTCGTCTTCCAAGGTGAAGATCTTTGAAAACGCTGCTTTGTGTTTACGTGTGGGCAAAGATTTGACAGAACTGAGACTTCGTCTTCTTTGACATCACACTGTGCTGCGTGTTCGTTTACATGAGCGAGGTGACTTTCTGCAGTGGCACACCGATTTTGGACGAGATTCGGTTGGAACAGTGGTTGGTGGGACAATTTTGAAAGCGAGCTAGTGCTTCCACAAGGAGCTGCCTCGTCCCACCTGTTGCTTTGGGATGCTTTTGACAGCTTTTAGGTGTGGACAGAGGTATTTTCAAGCCCCTGCTTGTGTGGACAGGGTCTAAGGTTTAAATCCCGGGCACTACTGAGGTACCCTTGAGCAAGGTACCGTCCCACTACACTGCTCCCCAGGCGCTGTTGGTAGCTGCCTGCTGCTCCACATGTGCACGTGTGATGGGTTAAATGTAGAGGTCACTTTTCGTTGTGGTACTTGAGTGTTTTCACAATGACAGTCACTTTCACTTTTTTCACTTTCACTAAAGACTGTTAAATGTGATATGAAAGTTAAGTGACTGTCTGTCATCATGAACACACTCAAGCACCACAATGAAATGTGACCCCTGCCTGCATTTAACCCATCACACGTGCACATGCGGGGCAGCTATCAATAGCACAGTGTAGCAAGACGGTACCTTACCCAAGGGAACCTCAGTGGTGCCCAGGGACTCAAACCTGCAACCTTCAGTTCCCAAGAACAATGTCTTTACCACTAGGCCTCCACTGCCCATTAGATATGCAGTTTAATGTGTGCTAGCATGTCCTTAGTAGTACTTTCTATAGACTCCATACCTTTCTGACCTCTTAAACCTCAGGTTAAAGCTCACTGGTCGTGCCAGTGGACCGAGAGTAGTGTTGTGGCTCTGAAGAGGAGATGCAGATCAAGTTTACAGTATAAAGTGAATCGGCTTTGCTTCGTTTTGCACCTGAAAGGTTAACAACACACCAGGTGATATGAGGGTTTATGCTGAGTCTTCAAAAGTCTAAAATTTTGAATTTGCGCTTTAAAAAGTCTTAAACATTAGGATTTTATGCACTAGGTCTCAAATGAAAAAAAATAGCATTAATTTCACAATAACATGACCTGAGCACCACTGAGGTTCCCTTGACCATGGTACTGTTCCACGGGTGCTGTTGACAGCTGCCCACTGCTCCATATGTCTTGCTCAGTGGTGGTACTTGGGTCGAGACTTGAACCTGCGGCCTTCTGTTCACAAGGAGAAGGTTCTAACTGTTAGGCAGCTACTGCCCATCAATATGAACACACTATTAGTGAGTCTAAGACTCTTGGATTTTGTTTTGTCCTTTCTACTTTTTGCCAGTGTGGACTTTAATTCATAAAGGTCTTAAAAAGTCTTACATTTGACTTAGTGAAACCTGCAGAAACCCTGTGAAATGATTTACAGAAACTGCATCATATGGAGGTGCCTGCTCTGAGCTCAGCTTTCGACACCAACTCGGAGAGGAGAGTCTTCCGTCTGCAGGAGCTGCGCTCCTTTACAGAGCTATTGCAGAACATCCACAACATAGAGGTATTGATGAACAAACATGGCCTTCTTCACCTGACTCATTTGCCACTCGCTTGGTTTCTCTGTTAGGGTTGGGCATTTTTAATGGTATGAGTCTTCATTTTCTGCAGTAGGCCTTTAAAAACCTGACTGGTTATATAGTGTATTTTTACCGTTGCTCGCCAGTGACTGGCCTAGATGTTTAACAGGCTGGATATATAGCCGAGCTTGCTGATTTGCTTGCTTTTGTTTTCGATTCAGAAACCCCTTTAAAGTCATGTAGTGTGAACAAGGCGTACGCAGCAAATTTGTTGGTTTGTTATGATGTAAACATATAATGGTTAGAAGTTTAAACCATATGGCTGAAAACAGCTGGAGCAACTATTATGACTCTTAAAACCACAAAAACTATTTTTTGATCTAACTAAACAACTCAACGTGATTTTAATTTTCACTTTAAATGCTCAATAGACTTGCAGAATGTTCTGGAATTGTGAGAACTCTCCAAAAGTTTATTGAATTTTCCAGAATTTTCTAAAATGTTCTGTAATCCTTTAGAACTTTCTGGAATTGTCCAGAAAAGATAAAAATTGCCTGTTTTGCCACTATAAATATGAAACTTTGGTAGGCTGTGGTCATAGAATTAGAGTGTGTAATGAATAGAGACGTTTTTACATAGGACTGGTATGGAAAAGCCCTTAAAAACCACTGCAGTTTCATTCTTTGGCCTCATGGTGGAGCTCTGCCCTCAGTGGAGCATGGAGACATAGCAATATGTTCTTTGTATTTGACCATTTATGATTAAGCCATTTCTCTCTCATTAAGGTTTATTGTGACTTTTTTTAAAATGTACATTTTTAGAAGGTTCAAAAGCAAGGAAAACATGGAATTTTAGCTAAACATGCATTGTTACAGCGGGTTATCTTACAAATAGCGTTTGTCCTGCAGATCCACAGACCTGGTACACGTCAATAACGTACATCTTTCCAAAAGGCCTCTGGATGGTCACGCTTGACGGTAGATCAGTTTTGCCTTAAGTATATTAGACAACCTGAGCAACAAGGTGTTCTGACCGAGCTTTCATCCTTTGTTGTTGACATTGCAGTTTAGCAAGGGAAGGGTGAACAGAATGGTCGGATAAAGATGCATGCACTCAAAAAAAACCCCCCAAAAAGCTAAATTAGTCACTGCTATGGCAAGGGATCATTGATTTCTTCCTGCCACAGCTCCCCCATCATTAAAACTAGTCGTTTCTCTGATTAATGACACGATTGCTCCTTAATTATGGAAGGACTGAGCCATGTCCATTGACAATCTGTCACTGTGTATTATTTATTTATTTGTGTTCAGACCCCCATATTGAGAAGCAGCTGTCCACACACTGACATAAATTGCAAAATTGAGATTAATATCTGAATACAGTGTTACACTGTGTGTTTCTGGCTTCGGAGTGTTCTATTTCAACTGTTTACGTCTAAATCCTATGTACAAATGTCTCTGTTCATCACAATTTGATTTTATGACCACAGCCCACAAACATTTTGTATTTACAGTGGCAAAACGGGCACATTTTTATCATTTCTGGACAGTCCCAGAATTTCTAAAATATTCCAGAAAGTTCTTGAACATTTTTTATTTTATTTATTTATTTTTATTTATTTACATTAAGTCTACTTAGCATGTAAAGTGAATGAAGAATGTGAAATAGCTATTTTCTATGTATTTTAGGCATAAGGGTTTGTGAAAACTTTGTATGCAGGAACATAAATTAAACACAATGTTACATTGTAGCATTACTGTATATGTCCATTGCAGTAATTAAGAGGTATTTGGAGTAGTGTTCCACAGAACTGAAAACGGAACAAATGTGAACTTGTCATTGGTTTTTAATGACTGTTGTTTACTGTGAGGTTGAAGGTTCTGTCTCTCAATGCTCAGGACGTTCCTTTCATTTCAGCTTCCAGCCCAAATGGGTTCTCTCCTGGGATCCACTCTAGCCCTCCACTACCTGGACTGTGTACAGGAGGAATCTGCCTTTTTGCGCCTCAACTTTTGGCTTGGACACTCTCTACAGGAGGGTAAAGGAATTCTCTGCCCTTTTGCCTCAACCTTGTTCAGATAAACTTTTAACCATTATAACACTCAAAAACTACAAACCACATTTTCAGAAAAGTTGGAAAATTTTCATAAATGCATTAAAAAACTAAAAATCTAAAAAAACTAAAAACTTTATTTAACTGACAAAAGAACAAAGAAACAATTTTCAATCTTTTTCCTGACCAACTTAAGTATATTTGTAAATATTCACAAATTTGATGTTGCATCACACTCAACCAAATGTTAGACTTTAAGAAAGATTGAATATTCAGTAACACCAGGTTGGAAAACCCCACATTAAGTAGGTAAAAGTAGCATCCATCAAAGGCTCAGTCTTTGCAAACCTGGATATGTCGTGACTCATCCTTTTCCAGAAAGAATTGTTAGTCGTTTCAAAAAGAACATTTCTCAACACATGATTATAGAGAATGTAGGTCTTTCAACATCTACAGTACATAATATTGTGAAAAGAATTAATTTTCTAATTGCAAAACTTCTGCATTCAGTCTTCTCAGTTCCTAATGATTCAAAACTGCTTTCGATGTAAAGTTGATGTAACACAATGGTCAACACACATCTGTCCCAACTTTTGAGTGTGTTGCAGCCATCAAATTTATGTATTTACATTTAATTATGTTCTTTGTTCTTTTGCCATTAAGTAAAGGTTCATGTGAATTAACATCTTATGGATTTTGCTTTTCCATAACGTTTTGGAAAATGTTGCTGTAATCCTGTCAATGTTTTTTTTCTAGTTTGTTGTGAAGGTTTGGCGGTAGTAATATAGGTTTTTGTCTCTTTTTGGTAGAATTCCTGCTGTGTCCTACAGATGGGGGCCTAGACAGTCTCGCAGAGGCCTCACAATTCCTTAGTACTGTCCTCTCCTCACAACAGTTTCTCCAGGTGAGACTACAATGGGACGAACACTTTTTCAGATGGGCATTGCCCGCATTGGACGCAGGAAAACGTCACAGCCGTGTTACAATAACTGTTAATTGCGGTCTGTTTAAAAACCCCACCGTACGCACCCGAAATGCACCTTTGCTGCAACGTCCACCTTCGGTTTCCTTCCTCCTAGTGCATCTGTCGGACCACATTAGCCAGGAAACCCCTTTTCTCTCGGCTAATTAATAAAAGATTCTCCAGACACGTGTTGATGAGCCGTGTCTTTATGCTATGTGTTTCTCTCAGGAGGGTTTCTTCAGCACTGAGAGCTTCCTCTACAAGTTCCTGAGTGTGTGGGATGGCTCGCTGCTGCGGACCCACATCTTGGATCTGCTCAGTCACATCCCCCTGATGCCCAGCCACTGTGAGTGCAGAGTTGCTGTTACTTCAAAGCCTGCTCTCCTCTGCTTTTACCATGCAGCCTTTTGCTCTTGGCTGCAGGGCATATTCTGTAACTGTGGCGGAGGATTTAGATAATTTCAGCGCTTTGTCTTAAATAACTTATTTTCTGCAGCCTGCAGAAGTGTCTGTAGCGTTTCCAACAATTCAGAAAATTAGGATGTTTGACTTTAAGATCAACGTTGGCTCAGTTCGGCAGTATGGACCCTTTCCCCTGCTGGGGCGTTCTATCATTGTGCTTGACTGTATTGGAACAAATGCTGGGCAACTGTCCAAGTGAAGCCTCTGAAGTATGTGTTGACTCCTGTAGGGCTGTAGGACCTGTTTAATGCAGTTCTAGTTTACTGTGTGTGTGTGGGTACTGTGTTGACATGTTTTCTGTGCAATATCCGTAGATATCAAAATTCTGGTCTTTGAGCCACTGATGCAGCTGTACTTCACCTCTGCTGTGTTCTTTAAGGTAGATATCTGCTCTTTCAGATTTTTTCCACCCTATATATTGCACCCTTCCTCCCATATATTAGGCTGTATGGCATTTCAGTGCTGAAATAGGAGTTACTGGTCATTTTCCTCCAGCCTTTATGTGAGTGTGCTCTGCTTCTTTGTCCTTCCTCACAGTGTAGTGTCATTGAGTGTCTGAACAACATGCTGGTGAAGTGGCTGACCTGGCATTCCGTCAACGCTCTGGAGGACGGCCTGGACATTAGTCTCAACAGCAACGGCACAGTGTGAGGATCCCTGATGTACATTTTTTCCACTGTAAACACTGACCCTGTAAAAATGTGAGGTTCACTTTGTGGAGTGTTTTTTTTAAGGGACTCTTTTCAAGTAAGGACTGAGACCTTATTTACATACAGCCACTTCATGTGCCTAGTGTCTGGATTGTGTCCTGATAAACCTGAAGTCATCTGTGTTTAGTAAAAATACACCTTGCGTCAGCCAGTTGACAAAAAGACAAGTCATTTTTAATTACCTACAGCTTTTTACAACCGATGCCACAAAACAGCTTCACAGAATCTGGGTTAGGGTTAGTGAACCAATGGCGACAGAGGCAAGAAAAAACTCTCCGTGCTGTAGTAAATAGTCTTGGGTAGAACCATGACTCAAGAGAACCCATCATCCTCTAGTTGACACCGGATGACAAATTACAAATAAAAGAAAAGGCTCAGGTTTCATTTTGGTACTGAGTATCGACCCATACCCAAAGCCCAGGTATCGGATCGGTGCTTAGTATCGGCCCAAACCCAAAGCCCAGGTATCGGATCGGTGCTTAGTATCGGCCCAAACCCAAAGCCCAGGTATCAGATCGGTGCTCAGTATCGGCCCAAACCCAAAGCCCAGGTATCGGA
>JBBPDA010044078.1:0-14223 GCA_037974385.1 Arnoldichthys spilopterus
TATCTATCTATCTATCTATCTATCTATCTATCTATCTATCTATCTATCTATCTATCTATCTATCTATCTATCTATAGTATTGTTTTATTTTCTATTATTTATTGTTGGTTACTGAAGCAAGCAAAGATATTTTCTAAAGAGTATGGATTAAAAATGTAATTGATACCACTGTAACCGGCACAGGTTTTAGAAGAGGACCCAGATGCAGGGAGAGCTAAGTGACACCGCCTTCCATGTCCGAGGCTTGAACCAGCACAGCCATGTTTGCGAGGCAAATGTGCTATAGTTCATGGTTCCAGGTGGGGGATGGGGCAGTTAAACTAGATGAATTAAGAGGCCTTGCACCAATAGAGATGGAAAATACATGTCAATGGAAAGTGGGTGTTAACAGGACATGGTGTTGGCTAGCAAACCCTGCTAACTTCAGGCATGCAGTCAGTGCGCCTGCTACTAATCTAGACAATCCTAACTAAAGAAGCAATCACTCCACACTTCTACTGGCCTCATGGAGCTGGTGCACTTGGCAGGGAACCAGAGGAAGGAGATCTCCTGCCTACCTGTGCCGCTACCATGGATCAAAGGCAGAATCGAGTTAGGGTAGAGGGAAAATGGAAAGACACTCATGGGCAAGCCCAAGAGCCTTTTACCATTTTTACTAGCAGGGGTCTGGAGTGGCCTAGGTACCATGCCAGCGACATCTGCCACCAGGGACTCCATGTCTGTGTCGCCTGGTGGGACAGTGCTCATGAGGGCTTCTGCTTTTGTGGAAGAAGTGGAAATATTTTATTCTAATTTGTTTTATAGTGTTGCTTTGCAGCTTTGTCATAATTTTTTATTGCTTTACATCAAAATCAATGGGGGGAAATCACAATTGCAAACTTGAGGCTGTCTGTACAGCATGTGAAACAAAAATGAAAGTAATTCAGTGAATAACACAAAATGTGTGTAAATACATAACTCTATTTGAATAATATGCTAACAATAAAACAACTCATATTGCGTTTGCAATATTATTACATTCCACTTTTCATTACTGTCAGAACAAAATCTATATATTTTTTGCTTGTTTTTTGGTTTTGTAAAATTTGAAAATACCTGGTCTATATTGTGTGACAATTTCATGATGACTCCTCTAAGATCAGCAACCTCAGAAAAATGTTTCTCTTTGTCTGTGAATCCATGTTGGTGAAAGATTTGCTTCAACACTTTTGTTATATGGGACAGAAAAGGAATTGGTACAATTTTAAGTGTTGGGGACCATATGACTTTCTCAGCATCACTGTAGGACAGTAGAATGAAAAGCTGGGGGAAGTCTTATAATACCATATGAAGAGCTGTCAGTTGCTTTATTTCCTGGGGTGGGGGTGTAGCTTTGATGTGAAGGAGACAGCAAATTACGCCCTGAGGTGCTACAAATGCTCTGTAAGAATAATACTTCCATAATATTTTTTGACATTGAACATAATCATAAAGGCACTAATGTTGGGTGGTGTGTTAAAAGCCATATGGTTTTATCTGCCTCTGGACCCTGGATAACTCTGAGTGTCCACTTTGCATCAATGTTGCTTAGCAAGTTGAGTTTCAGACCCTTGGGCTAAATTATGAATTCACTTACACTGTTAAGATCACTTTGAATACATTATTATTATTCGTACTTTTTTGTAGTTGCCTGGGCAACACAGTAACCATGTTGCTTTGAGATGATGAGAATGATTGAATGGACTTTATAAACTAAGTTAGAGTAGATGTGCCATTATTTAAGAGTGCAAGCAAGAAATTACACTGATGAATGAGACGTTGGTGGAAGCTGTCTAGATGTTTTATTATCGAAGACAAAAACAATCCCTGCCTAACACATAGGGCCATTACGCTTCTGTTTCAATGCATCACCAAAAGACGACGTAGGCTAAACACAATTCATGTGCGGCTAATGCGAAGACACGGGCCATTGAACACAAGTAATTCTTGTAAGATTATAAATTGTTTCAATTTCACTCATCGCCTGAGAGAGAGTAGACAACCTTACAAGAACCGATCTCACAAGACACAGTTGTTGCTCTGTTCTGTTATGCTACAGTGTTCTGGGGATTTTAGCAAGATATTTAAATTATCTTCTCTGCGACTAGCTTGAGTCAGAGTTAACTTTTACAAGTTGTAGTTATTGTCAACAAAAACTAAAGCATGCTATTGTTTGATATATTTACTATTGTATATAGCCTGGTTTTACTGGAAAGAAAAAAACATCTTTCACATTTTTGCAGTATTTGAAATGTTTTGACATTGAACAACCACAACATTAAAACTATTCAAAGGTGAAATAACATAAAAGGTATGAATAACATTTTCTTGATAGGTTGTTATTGGCAAGGGGTGGGACATATTAGGCAGCAACTGAAGAGTCAGTTCTTGAATTTGATGTGTTGGAAGCAGGACAATCGGTGAACTGGTCATAGGGTCATAGGTGCCTGAAAGTCATTGATGCACATAAAGAATGAAGGCTAGCCCTTCTGGACCAGTGCCAGAAAACCGCTACTGTACCACAGAAAGTTAATGCTTGCTATGATAGAAAGGTTAGAAGATACAGTGCACCACACAGCTGTTTTGGCATCATGAGATGTGGTGGCTGATTGGTGTAAATGTAACTTGAATGTAAATGTAATTTATTGCATAATTTACTATATATTTAATAATGTAAATGCACATATATTTGTATATTTAGTCAGTTTTTCAAGGTAAATCGCTTTTCAAATCACTTTCTTATTATAGCAATGAGTGGTTAGTATGTTACGATTATATATAGTACAAGAAATTGGCTTTTCGTTTATAAACATTCTAATCAAACAGGCTATTAAGTACAAATTATTTTTTTTCATAGCCAGAAAATGAACAGAACACATGTATTTAACAGAAAAATCAGCAACTGAATGTTTTATCAGGTGTTTCAATATTTAGAGTGTCAATTTTATTTCAGATTCCATTTCTATCAGGAGACTTGTTTTTTATGTTTTTTAGAGAAATGTGCAGTGTTTTTTGCACTTCTTGTAAACACTTCCAAAGTTTAGTGTCTTAGAAGCTAACTCAGTTACAAATTTACACTGATCAGTCACTCCATGAAACCCATTCAGGATCTCTTCTAGTACAAATATTCTTCCTTTTTCTTTTTTCTTTTCCTGTTTCTTTTCTCAGTAATGGCTTCTTGAACAGCGACACATCCTAGTAAACCAACAATGTTGAGTATTCTTCTCACAGTGGAAGGATGGAAAGAAACACCTGTGGATTTTTTCATCATTTTAAATTCATATGTAAATGAAAAGTACGAGGTAGCTAAAGTGTGCCTAGATAGCTACTTGTGTGAATGTCCATTCATGGTCCTGTTTACATTATAAGCCAGCACAGTCTGACTATATAAGTAAAACCAAATTAGACAATGAACTTCTCTCTCTAATGCATAGGCATTTGAGTGAGGGTCATGCAAAACATGGGACAAGTAAGTGGAGATATTACATGTGCGACTGATTATGTATTCCTCTTGATTTGTTAAAGTTTGAGCAGCTCGCAGCATAAATTAGCATTTGTGTCTCAAAAGACGAGCTGAATTCCATCAGAATAACACTGCTTAAAGTCCTGAGATCTGATGTTTACATGATGTTCCCCGATTTGGAGGCACAGTGTGTGTTGTTATTTCACAAACTCAGACATCCCCCCCTGCAAAAACTTCAGGGAAGAAGCACTGGGGGAGTGGGTGGGTGCATGTGAGGATTTTTTTAGTTTTTGATTGGCATTGGGGCTCTCCTCGCTTGCTCTCTCTGCATCTTTCTGTCTCTCTGCCTTGCAGTTTTGCTTGCTCGCTCTCAATATTTGGATATTATATATAATATGCTGGCATCCGTTTGCTATCAGTATGTCAGGGGTTTGCTATCAGGCTAACTATAGAGGTGGGATGCAAAACTGGCAAACTTTGGTTGCACATAGGAATGCCTTGATGCAACCCAAATATATATGCTTAAAGCATGCCTGAATTTAAGAACCAATATACTAAGACTGCAGCTTAACAGACAGACTGTTTTCATGAGATGCAAAGTCCTAAACAACCTTCGAGACAAACACAAAATGAAAGTTGAGTAATGAAAGATTACAGTGTTAAAAATTTATGAAATAAGAACACAAACTGAGAACAAATTGCAGGAGCATCACAAAAGTGGCCTCTCAAAACAGCTCAACAAAAAGCTTTTCAAAACAATATGTAAACAACTGCATGTGTAATATGCATTCAATTTGCCCCTGAACTTGACAAAAAAAAGTCTTAGCACTTTGGGCCCTGTTTTTTCTTAGCAGACTGGAAAATGCTTCCTTAAAACAGCTCTCTCTGAGCTTTTTCACTGAGCTTTTTCTGAAGATTGTTGAGAACTCTATTATGTCACTGTATCCTTTAAACCCTATGCAAGCAGTTTGTTGGCGAGGATAAAACAGTTTGTGTGATAAGTTACAGTCTTAATAAATCAAATGTGAAATACACTCTCATTATGAGTGCACATTTCTCACAGAAAGAGAATTTTCTAGATAAGTGTTAGTACCATTTATTCACTTCCACTTCAAACATCTATGGCAGAAGTAATATGCTCCTGCTGCGTACTGAAGTATTGAGGCAAGATATCACATCAGTGGTGTGGTAAAGAAGATGATTCCTAGGGCCCAGCACTGACAAAAGGCCCTCAGAGAACACAATCTAAAAAAAATATTATGTAATATTAGAAGGGCCAAAAATTCCTCCTGTATCACATTGTTTAGTCCTAATATTCCCAGATAATTCCACAAATAATGTAAAGAAAGGAGTGGATTTGAGAAAGTCAAAGCACCAATTCAAATTTAAACAGAACATTAATGGAGGATGTTCTTCATCTGGCGTAATACCTGTTGATACTACAATTGTCCATCTTTTATGTCAAGTGTCAAATGCTTTGCATTTGGATGAATTCTCAATTAGTGTGGGTGAATTAGCTAACAGACAATCAAAAAGTAACAGGATAAACAAAAATCTTATGTTATTGTAACATAAGAATATATTCGAAATCGCAGGCATAAAGTGTGCATGAAAGAGAGTGGCTCCATGTTAGCCAACTGGGTAAAATGGGGACTTGCTTTCTCTTGTGCAGTACAAACAGTATCCTCATTATTTTTGTTTAAATCAGTGTACACCCTCTTTTTCTCATTTTCTTGTTAGGTGCAAAAGTGCTTTAACACTTTAAAGCTTTACAAGGTAGAAATGTAGAAGTCACACACACACACAAACACACACACATATATATATATATAAATGAGAAATGAGTCACTTTCAACAAGACAACGACCCTAAACATACTGGTAAACAAGCAACATCTTGGTCCCAGACCAACAAGATTGCCAAGAGTGCTATTATGCTGAACACAATGCAACTATGTGTGTATGTGTGTGTGTGTGTGTGTGTGTGTGTATCCCACAACATATAGTATTGCATTTAAATGATTTATGGCTTTATGGTTCTATATACCATTGCTTTAAATAAATAACTCTGAATGAACCCTCTTTCTCAAGGATTATAGGGCATTAAAAACTTGTCTTAAATTGAAGTAAATGCTCTGTCTACTCAGAGCTGGCTTGGCATGAAGCCGCCTCCTGTTGGGTCACTCCTACAGTGCCATGTGTCAGGCTTGAGTCAGAGGAAGAGCATTCCGCTGGTCCATGGCAGAGAATGTTCTTTCACGTCCTACAGCTATGTTGGCATTTTCTCACTATGTCTTGGTTTATTTTGCTCACCTCTGCCGCATTAATCTGAACCAAGCCTTTGGGGAGTCTGATTTTCATCAGCCATGAGCAATCGATAAACAGAACCATTACAAGACCCTCCAGCCATTGATTTCTGTGTCTGATCTCCAAGGCTATGTCTGTTAATGACTACCCCTAAGGAGAATCATTGCCTCAGAAACCTAGAGGCCATCAAAGTCGTGCTAAATGGTAGTGGAATGCCTCTAAAGATGTGGGTTCAGCTCTTCTAGGGGTGGCCTACCAACCATTATTCTTTTGCCTTTTAAGAATGGTCCACGGTAACCATTGTTTGCATCCACTGTGAATTCTTTTCAGATGGAAATATAAAGGTGACTTTTTTTTTAAAGTTAAAACACCCACACATACACTTCACTGTGAGAATCTAACCTCTTGGAGCCTGGCCCTATTAGAATAAAATTCCTGTCTTTCTCTTTTAGTGGGGATTATAAGTTTCGTGAATGGGAAATCAAACAGAAAGTTTGAGACAATTTCAGCTATAGTTGTGCCCAGCCATTGAAGGATTCTGGGATTGAACTTTTTCTCTTCAAGCTCCACTGCTTTTCTTCATGAAAGCTTCAGCTCATTCATGTGTCATCGGGACTCAAGGGCAGGCAGACACACATACAAGCTTTAGGAGGTTATTTCCAAAGCTCTGGCTTTACCTTTCTTAGACGCCTTAGAAGTGATTGAAAAATGACACAAAACCTAAAAGTTCCAAGAGCTAAATGAATGCATGGAAATAGCCAAATACTTCAATAATAACAAGCTACAAAGAATATTTTGTACACTTTGTGCTTTTGAAGAACAGTTCTGCAGTGCTTATTCTTCAAATGTATTTTCCCACACCAGCACTTGTGTATTCAAAGAGAAAAGGTAGAGGAGCCTTTATAGAAAAGCCACCTGAAATGTCTAACATGAGTTTAAAACTCATTATATGAGGTGCCGCTCCCACTGGATTGGGTAAACTGGTCAAACTTGCAGTTTGTATTTATATTTCTATTGTTTTATATTAAGTGTTGCCCATTTGGTGATATGTATATCAGGAAAACAACATTACTACAACTACACATTACTTAAATGGCTTGTACTACAGTTTTATTGTGTGGACTGTTTATTGACTAAAGTAAGGAGCTTCTTATTTATTCCTTTACTGACTTCTTGTTAAATTATTTAATTCATTAATTTATTAACTTTTTTCCTACCAGCCAGCCCTGCAGGATATATGGCTGAGCAAGCCCCTCTGCATGATATGCATATTCATATATGCAAACGTTGTTCAGCTGCTGCTCTCAATCCAGTGGTGTATACTAAAGCCATTTATTACTAAGCTTCTCTTCAAAACAGTGAAACTCGATGCATCAACAATTATTTCTTTGGAGTGAACCCATAGAAGCTGCTTTGGTTCCCTAAAGAACCTTTCAATTAATATTTGAAGGCTTGTGTTGCAAATCGCATCATAGACCACTTTTAAGAATATAATTTTTTTCTCATCATGATATACGTTTGTTGAAATTGAGCTTTACTCATATTAGAAATATTTATGCTTTTCTTAGCGAAAAAAGAGCCATATGTCAGCTGTTACTCTTTTCAAAAATGCATTATATCCAAAAGCATTTGATAGATAAAAAGCATATTGCACCTTTCAACTCAACCTTTCAAGTTCTTTAAAGGACCAAAATGAGTTGAAGAATCTTAAATAAGATACAGTTTGTTTTATTTAAGAATTTTTCCATTACTGCATTTGTAATTTAATAATTTTTATCTCATGTTATTCCTCAGTGTGGAAAATAAAGAAGACGTCTTCTAAAAGCAATGGAGAGCAGGATAAATTTATTTTTTGCTAAATTATTTTAGCAGTATTTGGGCAAGGTTTATCACTCCTATAAAGGAATAATTTTCTTTGCAAGAAATGAACATAGACTTGATGTAAGGGAACGGGAAAGACCCCCTCAGGTTGAGGGGGGATTGGCGCCACCCAGCGGTCGGCGCGATCTCCGTCCCTCGAACGCTGACTGAGCATACTACTTTACAGGTGCGGCTAGTTAGCCCCCTTGATCACCTGGGAATATAGGCAGGTCCGGAACGCGGGTAGGCATGGAGGATACTCGTTGTACGCCATAATATTAGGCAACGATTGAAGGACAGTATTGAACGTGCAGCACCAGGTAGGAGCTGCTTATGAAGCACTTAGTTGTAGGATCGGTACTGAACGCGCAGCACCAGGTAGGTGCAGCTTAGGAAGTGCTTAGTTAAGCATCCAACGTAGCTTTCCCCTCCCGAACGCTGGAGCACCGGATCATGTGTTGCTGGTTTTGCAAATAAAGACTCTTTGTTAACCGCACTGGTTTCCAGACTCACCTCCATTTGTGACACTTGATGTCCAGAACCTACAGTTTATGAACAGGAAAAGGCAAAATAATGTATAAATGTTATAGCGTTCACTAATTGTACCAGAAAGTACATAAGTATATAATTATAAGGGCTTTCTATTTATTGAAATGATCGACAATGGCCATGATACACGTTCTAATGTGTGAGATACACAGCAATGGGAAGCCCATTGTGCAACAGTGATTGGCTACAAAGGAAAAAAGGCCATAACAAACATTATTTTTCATTGTTAATGTCAGTTTAATGTTTAACCATCATAAGGTCTTTTTACAACAGATGACATTTTTACAGATGCAGTTGCAGTTTTTACTGCTTTGTTTTTTTTGTTACTTGCACAAAGAAGACAAAGAGAACATGAAATACTTTCATTGAGCAGTAATGGCAAATGAAGTTA
Source organism: Arnoldichthys spilopterus (assembly GCA_037974385.1). Lineage (NCBI taxonomy): Eukaryota > Metazoa > Chordata > Actinopteri > Characiformes > Lepidarchidae > Arnoldichthys > Arnoldichthys spilopterus. The sequence continues at coordinate 8,588 of JBBPDA010044078.1, forward strand.
TCATTTTCAGTTGTTATCCCTTGAGACTTGTTAGCAGAAAGGCTATAAAGCAAGACAGCTGCTCAAAAGGTTCATTACTAACTCACAGCTGAAGCTCTGCAGCAGTTCTCCCTGTGTGTTTGTGTGTGTGTGTAATGGTGTTTCAGCTTGGATCTCGGAGGATTAAAAAAAGTAAACAAGCCACTAGCAACCAGCTTTGAAGTAAAAGTCAGTATATTGTTAATGTATATGTTTTCAAAAGCCTTTTGTCTTGATTTTTTGCTGTTATTGTGTCACCCCCTGTGGTGCAAATGGAAATTGTCTTAGATATACAAAACCTTACTGTAAAATACCTGTGGGAAATAAAGAACATATTGACGTTCAGCAACAATTTTGTCCTAATGTATTAGTTTGTCTGATTTGCTTATAGTCCTTGTCCTAAAGAAGTTGTCTCATAAGTTGTAGGGCTGTGTTTTGGCAAGAAACTGATGAAGATACAGAGATGAGAATTCAATACATTGCAATTATATTGTATTTTTTAAATCTAATGTTAGAGCCAAAAGAACACCACCATATAAAACTTGATTACAACCATTTGATTCAATTTGAACAGTGGAATCTGCCAGTTTTTAACTGTGTTGAACACGCAGGAGGAAATGTGATGCTACAAAACACATTTCTGGATATTGACAGGTAGATTAGACAGTTTGGTTTGTCTTCATCTGCAGCTGTTTGTCTGACATCAGTGTATGCACAGTACACCTATAGTCAGTTCTCAGAGACAGAACTATAACTAAATTTGATACTTAAAACCAGTTTGCAAATAGAGACTACAGCTTGCTGGTTTCTACTCATATGTAAATTTTGAGTTTTAACTTCAGGTGGAAGCTAACAGCCTGCACCAACTACTGACTGGTGTTAAGCACAGTGTCCTACTGGCTTTTGTCAGTGTAATTCCAGAGCGACGCTGACACACCAGCATGTATAATATCATAGTATAATGATGCTCTCAACAGTGTAGACTCTCCCAGAGCCATGTAGCTATACATCCTGTCTGTGTACTTTGCAGTGGAAGAGTCAAATGACTGAAGGTAGATTTCAAGACCATCATGTAGTGGTCAAGTGTATAAACACAATGCAAAATTGCGTGTTGCTTGTTAACTGTTGTTTAAAAAAAACTGTGTTTTTGAGAATCGATACAGTACCATAAAGCATAATATTGCAATACTCAAATATACCCATATAATAAATTGGTAAAAAAGGAAAATTATTTACAAACCCCATATCTGGAAAAAATAAAACTATGTGATTTATTAAATCTCTTGAGCTTTTATTTAACTAATTTTAACTGAAGTTAAAAAAAAAAACATTTATTCACTGATCAACTAAAATGTAATTTTGTTAATATAAACAAATTCAGAAAAAGCTACTCAAAAGAAGTTGAGATGGAAGTGTGTTTGTCAGTGTTACATCTCTTTTCTTTTTAATTAGTGTGTAATTATTTAGGAAATGAGGACACTAATTTTGTTTTACAAGAGGAATGTTTGCCAATTCTTGCTTGTTATAAGATCCCAGCTGCTCAACAGTCTATGCTGGCCATTGACTGATTCTCCACTTCATGAAACTTCATACATTTTAAATTGGACACAGATCTGGACTGCTGGCCGGCCAGTCAAGCACACACACTCTACCAAGCCATGCTGTTGTTGCATGTGCAGAATAGGCCTGGCTTTGTCTTGCTGAAATAACAATGGAATTCCCAGGATAAGATGTTATCTTGATGGTCTCTAAAATCCCAAAAATCAGCTCTGCATCAATGGGGCCTTCTGAGTCCATCTGAGACGAGCTGGGGTCAAGAGAACTCAGCAGTGATTCTGTATAGGTCTGAATTTCAGCTTTCTCTTTGTGTCATAGATTTTCAGGTTGCATTTTGTTACAGTAGCATACTGGTTTCTTAGGCATTACTTTTTGAGGGCTCAAACGTTTCTAGGCTTGTCCTACAGGGACTGTGATTTCTCTGTATTCCCTAAGTCTTACATTTTTTGTTTGTAATATTAAAGATCTCAATTCTTTGTAATCTTGTGTGGAGAATTGTATTTTTTGAACTGACTGGCAATTCTCTCATTAAGTCTGGAATAAGTGGTGAGCCAAACCCCATCTTTGCTGGCAAAGCCTTTGGTTGATGTTTTCAGCTCACCTGCTTATTGTGGAATGTTTTAAAATAGTATAGCTTGAATATTCTATAAACTTTTTCCTTTTATTTTGCTCCCAGCTTGTCAAGAAGTGGGACTTGTAAATACATTACTGTGTTGTTTGAAGCATATGTTCCCTAAACACACATTTAAACACCACAATGAAATGTGACCTCTGCATTAAACCCATCACACATGCACACGTGGAGCAGCAGGCAGCTATCAACAGCGCCCGGGGGGCAGTGTAGCAGGATGGTATCTTGCTCAAGGGTCCCAAGTGCAATGTCCTAACCACTAGGTCACCACTGCCTTGTTGTAAAACTGAACTAACCTGGCTGTTAATTTGATTAATTAATTGGTCTAGCTTGCTGTGCTGCAAATTGTTCTTTTTTGTTTCTTATAAATATAGGTTATACAATATCACTCTTAGTAACCTTCACTGTGAGTTGTTTCCATTCTTCAAAATGGTTTTACAACCACCAAGATGGTTAAGCAATATAGGTGTATTGTGTAACTTACATGCACAGTAGTAGTGACTACTTGTAGGAGTCTTCAGGGTTTGTTTCAGGAAATATCTGGCCAATTGCTGTCAACATTGCTGGAGAAGGTTGCTATGGGAATTCAAGAAGATGACTAAAAGCATGTGGCTTTTTTTTCGATTCATATCACATCATGTGTTCCAGTGCTTCTCAAACCTGTCCTCAGAGTATCCCAGATGGTCCCCATTTTTGCTTAATCCCAATTCCCATTGCATTGTAAAAAATATGGAGCATCCAAGGGTCCTTGAGGAACTGGTGCAGAATCATTGATGTCGGCTACTGACCAATCACGTCTCGTACTTCCATCTCACCTCCCACATTTCTCCACAGGTATCTCGGTGAGCATTTCTACTTTCAGTCTGGTTGCCATAGCAATTGAGAGGTACAGTGCCATCTGCAACCCACTGACGTCTCGGGCATGGCAGACCCGCTCGCATGCCTACAAAGTCATCGCCGGTACCTGGGTTTTGTCAGTGGTCATCATGGTACCATATCCGGTCTTCAGCACGCTGGTGTCCTTCAACAAACCCAACAATACCACTGCCCACATGTGCCGTCCAGACTGGCCCATGAGCCAAGTGGAACAGATTTGGTGAGTTCAAGTAAATGCTAATTATAAAAATAAGTTTTGGGCTGCTAAATAAAGCATGACCACTAAATACTTGCACCACATAAAAGGTGATGAAAATTGATGCTAAAAATGTTGGTTCTTATAAGGACTCATACATTTGAAAGCCACATTTTTTTGAAAGTCACATTTTAAATAGGACTTTGACAAGTCAACTTTGTAAATGTTTTTTTTAAATATTAAATTTTTTCCCCAAGTCCATTCAGTTTAAAATAAAAACTAAGCTATAGAAGCAGCCTGGTCTTCATTTCCTGATTTTATGATGTCATAAATACCAAAACCTTTACAAATATCCACCCTCAATTTATAGTGTACAGCCCACTTTAAAATATATAATAAGTGCTATATAACAGCTTATTTACATGAGGGACAAGGTATAGCTGAGCAGAGCTTATTTACAAATATTAGTCTTAAAGGCACAACAGCAAAAACTGTTTTGCAGGACTAAGGAAAGACTGGAAATGGTGCTATAAATATATATAGTGTAATTTTTGGTGCATGAACCCATGTGAATGTATAAAGTGGAATTCAGGACAACCAACACAAGAAGCATGTAGGACTTGGGTCATTTGAGAAACCATTTTTGTAAAAAAGCTAATTGAGTGTGAAGAACCTTTTTTGCAGTTAAAAGAACACCAAGTCATGAAGTCATACAATAAATGTCAGAATTCTTGGCCGCATGGCAATGTCTGTGAGCCACTGTTTGGTAAGTTGTATCACTGTGGAGCTATCTTTAACTTAAGCAGATTATAATTTGTTTTGCTGTTTCACCAAATAAATACAGTTGTTTTTACAAATTGCAGTGATCCATTAGGTTCTGTTTTTTTAACTTTTAGTAGTCTGTAAAAAGCTCATTCAGATATCTTGTTGAATTTAATTGCACTGTCAATTGCATAACAACTCTATCATTTTGCATCATAGTTTTTATGGTGTTTTATGGAATCTGAGCTGAAAACTAACACTGCCACTCACTTGGTGTAACCACGCTGACCTCTGCCTACTTTGGTATCATGTACATAACCTCTATTTAATGTTTTTTTCTTTAAACTGTTTGTCCAAGTCAAAAACCATTAAAAATGTAAAGACATAACAAGTTTTGCCACTCTTCTATTATGTGATGATGTGTTGTTGTTTTTTATATTATTTAATATTTTATGGTTTTTGGGTTAAACATCAGCTTTTTATGGTGACATTTCCATGTCATCTTTAATATTGCTAAATGTCTCATAAAAGACAGAAGGGTATGCCTCCAGCAGTGCCTGTAGAAAAATGAAGACCTCTCACAGATCTTTACAAAGTCCAGCAGCAATCTTGTTTAACCATGCAAGAATCCTTCATTTGAAAGCCTCCATCCATTTTCTGAAAGCCTCACTAGATAAGTCTGTCAAAAACCTACCACAAGCAAGGCAGGGTGAAGCAGGGCAATTAAAACAAATTTTGGCACCTTTGAACATTTCCTCAAGGCAGAAGACAGAAATCTGCAGGAGATGAAGCTCTGGAAACTGTCAGAGTTCTACTTTTTGATTTTTTTTCCTCCCCGAGAGCCTTTATTATCTCATGTCACCCTTTCAGACTCCTTTTGTGTAAAGTGGACCATGGGGGGGTTAGAGAGACTTCTAAGTTTCATGAGCTCGAGTAATTAGAGGGCATGCAGAGGAGAAGGATCTCTCAAGGTAGTCATACTGATGGCTGTAACGATGATGGCCAGAAAGTCGTTAACATTCACCTTTTGCTGTGGGTTAAAAAATTATATTCATGACCTTCTAGGTGAAATTTCTTCAACGTCTGGGGAGGAACCATTAAAAACCTTTAGAAGAGAGTTTAATGGACCAGATTTTTTCCCCTCAGGTTTCTATTTAAGATGAAATGGAGAATGTGCAAAGAGTAATGGGTTTTGGGAAGGTTCATCACACAAAGGCCTTTCAGCCATGTGATGAAGCACTGTGATGGTCTGGGGTTGTTTTGAATAACAGTTCAGAAAATAATGACCTAGGATCAGTTTGGAAGTTGTAAGCAGGAAAAATGGGTGATTGTAAGGATAACTGACGACAGGGTCATTGGTGCCAAAAGGTTACTGATGCATGTGGTAAATGAGTGCTAGCATGGTTTAAAGGGTTTTCATTAAATCTTGTATGAACATGGTATCTTGGGAAGCATGGAGAAAAAACTATTTAGCTTTTATGTATGGTAAATGTAACACTATATTTTATTTAAAAATTTAGTCTTACACACATGGACAAAATTGTTGGTACCCTTCAGTCAATGAAAGAAAAACTCAAAATGGTCACAAAAATAACT